>PJEM01012671.1:0-45590 GCA_004023845.1 Helogale parvula | reverse complement strand
AGAGTTGGGGGGAGAGAGGGATGCAAAACTTGAGAGACTATTGAATGCTGAAAATGAACTGAGGGTTGAAGGGGAAGGGGCAGGGGGGAAAAGAGGTGGTGGTGATGGAGGAGGGCACTTGTGGGGAAGAGCACTGGGTGTTGTATGGAAACCAATTTGACAATAAACTATTAAAAAAAAAAACCAGATGAACATATGGGAGCAGGAAAAAGAGAGAGGGAACCAAACCATAAGAGACGCTTAATGGAGGGAGGTGGGTGGGGGGATAGGCTAAATGGGTGATGGGTCTTAAGGAGGGTACTTGTCATGAATGCTGGGTGTTGTATGTAAGTGATGAATCCCTGAATACTTCTGAAACCAATATTGCCCTGTATGTTACCTAACTAGAACTTAAAATAAAAATTTGAAAAGAAAAAAAAAACGCATATTTGGAACACAACTTATGAAAGACCATTTGCAAATTCAATATAGAATTTGAAGAGCAAATAATATGACACACTTATTGAGCTAAACCCCAGAAGTGATATTATTTTTTATTTAAAATGCATTAAAATACACAAATAAGTTAACTTTTCCCGAGTTTTTTGCAGGGTGTTTCCAAAGCCCAATGAAATCACTATTTCTCCCGAGTACCCCCGTGACTGACATGCCAGAGCAGGCCCTGAGTGCTTGGCAGTGGTTATTGATTCTGATCCATTTTGACACCTTTCTTTGTGAGAAGTCTGCTTCTTCTGGAGCTGAATCAAATGTGCTGCTGACCCAACTAGTTCCCATCAGTGTATGAAAACACCAGAGGAAAAGTGACGTCTTGCAAGCTATCCACAGCTCTCCAGTTGTCATGTAAAAACTAGGAAACCCAGTTGCTACTTCTTTCCACTTTCCATATATCCATCAGAGGGACAGAAATAAGACAATTTGTTGGTGATATTTATTATGAAAGTCTTGCAAATAAATTTAAAAGGTCAGAAATACTACTTAGAAGTTTCTATTGTTTCCTACACACACACACTCTCTTAACTACTGAATTCAATATTTTGGGGAGCCTGTTCTGTACAAGGTAGAACGCTGAGTGTGCCAGGGAATAGGATAATAGTTAAGATACAACATGCTTTGGAAAAACTATCCAAATGATCAGAAACAAATATTTAAAACTCTTTTCATGGGGCATTGTGACTTTGTCATCTCACTCCACAGCATAATTGGAAAAAATGTAATAAAATACACTGTAATCAAGAGAATAACATACATTAATGGTCTTTATATTATATACTTATGAGTTAACAAAGGGATAAAACATTGATAGTTGACAAGTAAGCAGATATTGATTGATGAAGCCTTTTAATGTCACGTTTGCATTTCTCCATTTGTTTAAAGGAGAAAAATCTAACATTTTCTCTGGGTTCTTAGAGAATTTTATATTTGTAAGATATAAAAACAGACCTTTGCATCATTAAGTTTTACACATGAACATTCTACTTGGCCCACAAATTAGTATTCTTTTTGGGAGTCTCAAATCACAACAAACTGCTGTATATTGGATAATGTTGAAAAAGCTGTGGCTTCATCTCTACTTTTGAGGCAGACAACCCAAATGACACTTCTGAGCCACATGCTCCAGTAACTGAATTTTTCCCACTTCGAGTGAGTGGCAAAGGGAGGAGTCTTCTATCTGGAGAGACCCCTTAAGAGTCCTGACTCTGCTGCTTTCCTCATGCCGCTACCTGACACACCCCTTTGGACTTGTGCACTTTCTCCTCTCTTACAAGGAAAACTAATGCTGACTCGAATTAGGTATTTCCCTTCCACCAAGTCAGTTTTGCTCTGATAAAACCCCAGTGCATTAGGCTCTGGCTAACTAGCTTCTCCTGCAGGTAAGCCTTGTTAAAGCATGTTCCAGCATTTTCCAAAATGGGTCCTTCCCACACATTCCCACTCTGCACTCCTCACAGGAAGCAAGATGTGATTTTTTTCCCCAATATTTTTTCACCAATATTTACTCTAGCTCAAGCTCGTGAAGATAGATATTACAATACTGATGGAGCAACCTTTATGACTGGGTCACCCAGGATTTTTAACTCCCAGACTTCTCCACACTGAGCTTCCAGGAATTCATAAATAACAGTTCAGGTATTTCTACCCAAAACTGGTTCCCACAGTGGTTTCTACTTGTGAATCCACTCAAGTAAGCAATGATTCCCTGTATTAGCCTATCTCTCCTATCTCACGAACAGTATCTAAGAATCTTGTGGATTTAAGAAATTTTTTTAAATTTGTCTGTCCAGCACATTATTTGTCAGAATGGAGTGCAAAATTCCAAGCTTCTTGCACACAGAATGGGAAAGTGGCATTTTCAATACACCCTTTGGAAAAGAAGTGGTGAATTATACTGGATTTGTGTTTAAATATCTGACCTATAAATGGCCTATGATTGCCCAATCTGACAGTCTAATCTTGGGCTGGGGTCAAATCCAATTCAATGGCTAAAAAGGTGGTAGGGGCTCAGAAGTTCCACTTGTCAAATGTGAATGTCAAATGGAAAAGAAAGCACCCAACCTGGTCGCAGTGATACCTTGACTTTACATAAAAAAGTGGCCACTGTTCCTTAGAATGAAGTATGATCCTTCTCCAATTCAAATGTCTAAACAAATACACTGAATAGACAAAGCTCTCAATTCATAAATGTTTCTCTAAAAAATTGGGATTTGTTCACTGATGATTGAACTAAGCTGAAATCTAATGGTGCACACTAGGATGCTGCTCATTTTTAATCTCAGCAGCAGATATGTACAACTGAAAACAGGTGATCCATCCCCTGGGCAGAAATCAAGGATATTGTCTCAGCTTTTTTCAATACTTTGCTTGATATATTTGATATGTTTTTACAGACTTTGGGGTATAGCCAATGACCTGTCTGTATAGCCTGTCACTCGGAAAACCACTAAATATCAAAGTAAAGACTCCACTCTTTGGTTCCATACTGTGGAAACAAAGCATGGATGCAGATCAAATTGTGAAGGTCACCCTTGTAGTTCCATGGTAAAGGCTCATGCTCTGACGAGACTGAAAAGAATCGAGCTGCTGACTGATGTGCCTTTTCCAGTATACTACCAATGATGCATGGTCCTCTGCATCATCACATGGGACACAGCAACAGTCAACCAGGGTAAACAGCTCCATGTTTATGATAAAAAGAGTTACAATTGTATGTCAGACTTGAGAATCTTGCCAAAAGCTAAGCCAGTTTCTTGATAAGAGAAGTCACATTGTATCATGCATTGTATTATGCACTCTTGGCAGACTGACTAAATCAGACCTCTGATACCCTTCTCAGGGTTATTGGTAATTTCTCAATGCTCTTGGTATTGTTACTGCCCAGGTTCCATGAGCCAACTCTGGCCAATCATAGTCCAGAGCATATGTATGTCCTAGAGATCTAATATTTGGCATGGTAACTATAGTTAATAATGCCGCATTATATGATCAGAAGTTTCTGAGAGAACAAATATTAAATATTCTTACCACACAAACAAAAATTTATAATTTTGTGAAGTGATAGAGATATTAACTAATCTTACTGTGGTAATCATTTTGTAATATACATGTGTATCAAATCATCAAGTTATATACCTTAAATTTACACAATGTTGTATGTCAAATATATCTCAAAAAAGCTTAAAAGATCGCTTCAAAATTATTTTTACATTCCCTCTGTCAACCCCTCAACGTTTTTAAGACACTTTGGTCACCAAATGTATAAACATACCAGAAATGGATCATATCTCTGTCTACCGACTTACTAATCTCAGTACTTTCACTTTATCTCATCAAATTTCATCATTAGGATGTGTGCCCTATTTTCTGTCACAGAGCTTTAGCCACTTCAAATCATGGATGTGTTGACAACGATCTGGATATTAAATTCTCATTATGTCTATTTTCCCCTATTCCTTTCAATGAATCCCTTAGACATTATATATGTGGGTCTGAAAAAACAAGCTCTCTTGTTCACCAGTTTTAAACCTCTCATTTTTCAGACTGAGCCACAAAATTTCAATCTTATCCAGCACTAGGGTTTACTAATGATTAGCAAAGTACAAAAGAAAGGTGAAACCCCATATGCCACATTGAGAGGTCCTTAATCCATCAGAATCAGCAACCTGAGTCTCCACTTCCATACTGGGATATGTTTTGACATGGAAAGACAAGTAAGATTTCCTACTTTTATATCTAAATACTATATTATTGATGCATTCCATTACTCTACAAATCACAATTTATTTACAATAAATAACTATCCAGCTTAAACAGTTCTTAGTTTAATACTAAATACATAGCAAACCTTCCATATATTCTATATAGTAAATTTTATCATAAATGTTTGTAAAATATTCGAATTAGAGTCAATACCAGCACAAGCATTGAGTGGAATTTAAAGCTTAGACATAACAAAAAATTCATCAACCGATAGAACTGATTAAATTTGTGCCCTTTACAGTGTATATAACATTCTTCAATAAAACGAAAGCACACAGGCAGTAAGACAGCCAGGCGTGAAGGAAGTAAAAGAGGGATACAGAGAAGGAGGTAAACACAGATAGATGATCAATGACTGATAGACAGACAGATAGACATAGACAGATATCCTAACAATGTCACTGTGAGAAAGGCGAGGCAGAGAGAGACCAGTTAGAGAGAGAATGCAAGTGTAAAGTATGGAGACAGAAAATCAGATCGAAGGAAAATTTTTCAAACGGAAACTTTACAGAATCTTGAGAAATTCCCTGAGCCAGAAAGAGTAACACCAGCACTTCTTTTCCCCAGACTCTCTCGCATTCCTTCTCCCTCTCCCTCTGTTCTTGCTCCTAAAGTATCGTTTACAAAGTATACAAACTTACTGAGGACCTGTATACCTGATAATATGCCTCGTACTTCCCTTCACATTTTAATTACTAGAAATAAATTACTTTTTAAAAAAATCTTTAAAAATATTATTTCATGAGCAAATTGGGTGCAAGGACAGAGCAAGCAATCTAACTGGAAAGCTCTCCTTATTCCACTATATCTCTCTAGTTTTCAATCCTTTCAGCTCTGGAAAACAAATAGGTTCTTTCTTAAGAATACCTCAAAATTTTACATTAGTTTCCCAGATTCTTTCACAACCATTTAAAGGTTGTCTTTAGTTCGCAGTGCAGGGAAGGCAGCCAACAATTTGCACCACTTGTTTTGTTTCTTGTTTTTGTCAGAGAGTGGGAAAATGTTACTTCACTAAAATATCCAAAATACATGTGGCAAAATGTTAGTATTGGCTTAGACCTAGGAGTAGAGATAGAGTCATGTCATTTTAGTTATTGTACCATTTCAAATAAAATATAAAAATAACCATGTCTATAAGAATGGCAGTGTTTCTGAATACCTGTATATGATTTGGTGAACAACAAATCAACAGACTATCTTTTTGTCTAGATATGGAGGACAAGGCAAAAGGTACTCACACATTATATTTTATTTATAAGAGAAACTTACAAGACTGTTGGCTGCACCATTAATCAAATTAGATAATAAAAGAAGACAGAAACTCTAAAAATGAGAAAATGAACTCCAATTTTGACATATTTAATATGTGATGCCTGCTGAATATTAAGAATATGACTTTTGATGGGCAATTAAAATGCTGAATGGAAGCTCTAAAATGGGTAAATGTTAGAAATTCAGATTTTGGTTTTTTTCTCAGAAGTTACACTTAAATTTATCAAGGACAGGTTTTATAGCAAAAGACAGGTACAAAACTTCCCAGTTAAAAATTAAAGTATTTGAGTGAATAACTTTCTTTTTATGCTTTCTCTATTTTCAATATGTCCAGATTGGCAAAATAGCTCTATCATGCCTAGTTTTCTTATTTAGATGTTATTTCAGCTGGGCAGGATGCTCCCCTCCCTCTTAAAAGTTTCCTCTTTCACTATTTGTTGTCTGAGGGAAATTCTGTCTTCACAATAATTTCCCCAGGATCTTATACAGCTCACCAGAATTCTGCCCTGAACTAATTCCAACTTGTTTCATAATAGCAATACTATTTACTTTGTTCTCTGGTAGGAGCAAATTTGGCATAAGAAAAATGTACATATTCCCTGATTCTTGACAAAAAAAAATAATACTCAATACAGCCTCTTAATATCATCCTGCTTCATTAAAGTTTAATAAATATCAATTAGTATGCTAAGGATGGTTTGTAAGTATTTTGTTATGCAAATTAATAAGAGTGAGCAAAGAGAATTATATTTATTAGTAAACAACCTTGCATCAATGGCTTTAATTTATACTGAGCTAGTATTTTCAACTTTAAAAATGAAATATGTATTTCCTATTTTCAAAATGAACTAGTAATAACTAATTTTCTCCAAGCTTGCTTTTACTTTCAATTGACCCGAGAACATTGAGGATATTTAACCATAGATACAGAACTTTAGAAAACATATTTAATGTCTGCCTAAAATATCATGAACATTTAATTTACTATATGTAACCACATCCATCTAACTGGCCAATCAATTCGATCTTGGTATCAACAGCAGATATTTACCTATCAGGTTTTTACCATCTTATTATGATTTGAAAACCAAAATAAGAAGAGTACAAAAACTTTTGGCATTTTTACATGCCATGAAATGAATGCACGAAGTAGACAACTTTCATTCAAGACCCTATGAAACAAGATGCGGATGACTAATACCACAAATATTCATGCTCTGATCCCCATGATCTTATTACATTTTTCCCTAGAAATATTTTTTCTTTCTTCTATTTCAGTGTCTGAAATATATACACTTCTCACCCATTAATGATGACTCTAATAAGGCTTCTATACTGAATATTCTTACTTGAATCTCCAGGCACTTCTTGGTATAGGTCCAAAATCTAGACTTAATTTTACTTGTAAATAAAATGTACAGTCAAAACAACCCTTGAGTTTCTATCTAATCTCCTTTAGGTGCTCTCATTTTCCTTCATTGTTGGTAACTTGCAATAAATCTCTTGATTTCTTGGCTAACAGGACTCAGTCAACAAACAACATTTTGTATGGCCAGGAAGGCAAAAGTTTAAGACCACTTGTTATATTACTCCTGGGAAGAGGATCTTACCTCACTGAAACAATTCCTGAAGACACCATCTAGTACGTTGACATTATAACTAATCCTTCACAGATGTAATTTTTATTTGGCAACAACACACTGGATAATGTACACTTGAAAACTGCTTCAATTTACTGAAGGTACCAAAGAAGCTCACATTTTAATCTCAGTTGCATTTTCTTATTCTTATTCCTTTAATCTACTTGTTGATTTCTCTACTATATATCTTGCAATGTGGAATAAGTCTAATCTTGTTAAGTGATGCTAAAATCATAGGATAGAGTTTGGAAACACAGTATTTTTCAAACTACTTTAGTGAGGTATGATTGACATACAAGAAAGCTACACATATTTAATGTGTAAAACGTGCTCAATTTGGAAATAAGTATACATTGATGAAACCATCACCACAGTTGACACCATAAACACATTCATCACCTCCAAAAATTTCCTCCATCCCTACTGTTTTTGGGGGTTATTTTTGTCTTGTTTGTTGTTCTTTTTTTTTTTTTTTGGAAAGGATACAAAAGATCTATCCTCTTGACAAAGTTTTAAGTATCCCATAGAGCATTATTAATTATAAGCATTATGCTGCATAGTAGACCTCTAGTACTTATCCATGTTGTGTAACTGAAACTTTGTACCCTATGACTAGTAATTTCTATTCTCTCCTCCTCCCAGATTCTGGCAACCACCACTGTACTCTCTGTATCCTTTCTGCTGCTGTTGTTGTTGTTTGTTTCTCTGTTTGCTTTTTAAATGCTGAACTAAAAAAATTAAATTTTGCTATCTGCAACAACATACATGGAGCTACAGTGTATAGTGCTAAGTAAAATAAGTCAAAGATGAGAAATAACAACCAACATCACAGAAATACAAACAATTATAAGAGATCATTATGAAAAACTACATGCCAACAAATTGGACAAACTAGAAGAAACAGATAAGATCCTAGAAACAACCTGCCAACACCGAAGCAGAAAGAAACAGAAAATGAAACCAGACTAATTACTAGCAATAAATTGAATTAGTAATCAAAAAGCTCCTAACAAACAAAAGTCTGGACCAGATGGCTTCATAGGAAATTGATACCATGTATTTAAAGAAGAGTTAGTACCTATTTTCTCAAACTATTCCAAAAAAGGGAGAGGGAGGAGGAGGAGAGGGAGGAGGAGGAGAAGGAGAAGGAGAAGAAAGAAGAAGGAGAAGGAGGAGAAGGAGAAGGAGATGGGGAAGGAGAAGAAATTCCACATTCATTCTATGAGACCAGCATTACCCTGATACCAAAACCAGATAAAGACACTACACAAAAAGTGAACTACCGGCCAATATCTCTGCTGAACACAGATGCCAAAATTCTCAAAAAAAATAATAGTAAATCAAATCTAACAATATATTTTTAAAAAATCATTCACAACCACCACATGGGATTTATTCCCAGGATGCTAAGATGACTCAATATCTGCAAATCAATATGATATATCACATCAGTAAGAGAAAGGATAAAAACTATATGATAATTTTAATGGAGGCAAAGCAAAATATAACATTCATTCATGATGAAAATCTTTAAGAAATAGGTTTAAAGAGAATATACCTGGGGTGGCTGGGTGGCTCAGTCACTTAGGTGGCCAACTCTTGAGTTCAGCTCAGATCATGATCCTAGGATCCCATGCTGGGCTCCACACTGGGCGTAGAGCCTGCTTGGGATTCCCCCTTTCCCACTCTCTCTGTTCCTCCCTGATGTGCCCTCTGTCTCTCAATATAAATAAATAAATATTAAAAAATAAGAAAATAAAGAGAATATATCTCACCATTAACAACATCCATGTATGAAAAACCCACAGTGAATATGATACTCAAAGAGGAAGAACTGAGAGGTTCTCCCCAAGGTCAGGAACTAGTCAAGGATATTCAGTCTCACTACTGCTCTTCAACACAGTACTGGAAATCCTAGCCACAGCAGTCAGACAACAGAAAGAAATAAAAGGTATCCAAACTGGTAAGGAAGAAGTAAAACTTTCATTATTTGCAGATGACATGATATAATACATGGAAAACCACAAACCACAAAAAATAAATCTACTAAAACTAATAAATGAATTCAGTAAAGTTGCTGTATACAAAATCAACATGCAGAAATCTGTTGCATGTCTATACATGAATAATGAAGCAAGAGAAAGAGAAATTAAGAAAATCTCACTTACACCAAAATAATTAATGTCTACTCTATTTAACTTTAAAATATATATTACTTTCAATTAAACTCATCATGTTGTATATCATATCCCCAGAACTTATTTATCTTATACCTGAAAGTTTCTACCTTTCGATAACATATGCTCAATTCTACCATCTCCCACCCCTTTGCCTGTGGCAACCACAAATCTGATCTTTGTTTCTAGGAGTTTTGTAGTTTTAGATTCCACATATAACTGAGATAAATGTTTTTATGAGTGGAATACATTAGACATAGAAGGCAAACACTACATAACACCACTTAAACAAAGAATGTAAAAATGGCCAACCCTCATAGTGTGTTTTGTGTACTTTTTTGGTCTCAACTTTTATTGTTGGTTGTCCTACAGCTATATCCACTGTGTGGCACAAAAATCTATTGGGTGCTACCTAGAAACTAGATAGGGATTTTGTTATCTTGGAGTCTGATGTCTACCTTCAGGAAATTCTCTGATGTCAACTTAGTTTCCTCTCTTGAAAAAGTGTTTTTTATAGAACTTAATTCCAAAAGATGAAGAACTGGGCAGTAATTTTAAATCGAAAGACTTAACAACTCACGCCATTTTCTGAATCGCTTACTCTCTTCTATCCTCAAGTTTCCTTATTTTCTGTGAGAGAACAGTAAGTTGTGGAAGATATCTTATACCCTACAGTTAAAAAATCGACACAGAACAAAGTTCACAAAACTGCTTTCCCAGTAAGTTTGTGAAATTTGTTTAAACACTACAGAAAATTTCTTACCATGTGCTTTATGTTCTTTCAGTGCAGAAGAACACTAAGCTTACATTATTTTTTATCTTCTACTCATTGATTCTATTTTCTATGTTGAAATATTTAATAGTGCCAATGACTTTTGAGAAGAAAACAAGATATGTGTCAAGAGCACCTATAAAAAATAGATATTTGGGAAAAATTTTTACTGCTTTAAAAAGGCTGTGGCCCTTTTACAATACTCCAAATACTATGAACACCACAGGCCACTGTCCAACCACTTCCACAGTCAAGATGGAATATTAAAATGTTACAATTTCTATTTAACTTATGATTGTAATTTCCCACAACCATACTATATCACTTCTAGTTAATTTAGGAACTTTAAGAAATAAGAGACACTGCAGTAGACTTCAAAATAAGAAATTGAAATTTCCTATTTTTTTCCTATCAAATGCATACTTTTTTAGAAGTTATTTACGGTATATTGCCTTCAAATATACTTAAAATGCCTAGCATTTTGTATATTATTTTAAAAAACACATACGCAATACAATTTTGAAGTATAATTTTAGAGTTCTGGAAATAATTATGTTTGTTTTAAATAATATACCTAAATAATCAATATAAAAAAGAAATCAATATGGTATTACATAAAATACATCAATACTAATAATATTTTTGTCCATTTATTCCAATGTTGTTTTTTTTCTGTGAGACTGATCATTCTACTATTAAAATGTGAATACTTCATGAATAGGTATATTTCTTCTTAAAAATTTGTATCGACATATAACAGTCATAATATTTTCTTAGTTTTATATGTAAACATAATGGTTTAATATCTGCATATATATTGTAAAATGAACACTACATAAGTTTAGTTAACATCTATCACTACATAGTTATAAATTGTATATCTTGGATTTTTTTAACTTTTTAATATTAATTTATTTTTGACAGAGACAGAGAGACAGAGCATGAGCAAAGGAGGGGCAGAGAGAGACACACACACAAACACAGAATCCAAAGCAGCTCCAGGATCTGAGCTGTCAGCACAGAGCCTGACGCAGGGTTCAAACTCATGTTCCATGAGATCATGACCTGAGCTGAAGTCAACTGAGCCACCAAAGCACCCCTATATCTTGTTTTTAATAACAAAGTTATATATTAGAAACATAGCTTTGATTATGATTTACAATAGATCATAACATACCATCATGTAATTATGTCAGCATATTTATACATACCTCTACTGTGGGTCTTTTTAGTTATTATTTTTTTCTAACATTAACAAATACTTATCTAAATATATATTTAAGAAATTTAGAGATATCTTTTCATCTGCTTCTATGCAGCATATCACTTCTATGCAGTATAGTTAATATTAGGAGTCCTAACCAGAGCCATTGAGAGAGAAAAAGGAATTACAAGGCAGCCAGACAGGAAAGAAAGAAGGAAATATCTCTGTTCACAGATGACATGATCTTATCTGTAGAAAACACTAAAGACTCCACTATATGAGAAAAAAAATGTTCTGAATATAAAACCCCTCAAAGGAGAAGACTTTAAAATATTTCACATGAAACAAGAAAGACCCAAATGATGAAAGCAATTGTGAACAAGAACAAAGATGAAGACACTACATTTCCTGATTTTAAAACGTATTATAAAATCATACTCATCATAACAGGATGATACTGTTACTGCATGAAAAAACATAGGCCAATGAAAAAGAAATGAGAGACCAGGAATAAACCCACAGGTACACTGTCAACAAAGAAGTCATAATACCCAATGGGGAAGGGTTCGTTTCTTCAATATATAGTTTTGAGTTCTGGGAAAACTGTATGTCTCCATACAAAAGAATGAAATTGGACTCTCTTTTACCAAACACAAAAATCAACTCAAAATGGATAAAAGATTTAAATGTAAGACCTAAGACTATAAAACTCTTAAGAGAAAAGAGTGAAATTTTTTGACATTGGCCTTGGCAATGATTTATTAGCTATAACACTAAATACACAGGCAAGAAAAGCAAAATGTAGCAGGGGGATTACATCAGAGCAAAGCTTCTGCAACAGCAAAGAAAATAATCAACAAAATGAAAATTCAACCTGCAGATATAGAGAAAGTATTTGAACACTTTCTATTTACTCATTTGCTTCAAGTATGTTTTTATTTTTATTATTTATTTTGAGAGAGCTAGAGAAAGAGCACAAGCAGGGGAGGGACAGAGGGAGAGAGACAGAGAGAGAATCTGAAGCAGGCTCCACACTGTCAGCACTGAGCCCAACATGGGGCTTGATCTCATGAACTGTGAAATCAAGACTTGAGCCGAAATCCATACGCTCAACTGAATGAGCCACCCAGGTGGCCCGCAAGTGTGTTTTTAATTGTTCAATGAATTATTTTCATGGCTAATTTAAAATCTTTCTCAGATAATTCTAACAACCCTTATCCTGATACTGGCATACATTAATTTTATTTTCTCATTCTTTGAAGATATTTTTGATTCTTTGTATAGCACGGGATTTTCAATAGAAACTTGTACAATCAATAACACCTTATATTATGAACTTCTGGTTTCATTTAACCCTTCGGTTCTCCTTGGCTTTCTTTGACAGCACTCTGGCAGGAGAAGGATGTTTTTGTCTCATTACTGCCAACCAGAGGTAGAAATCTAGTGTGGTAAAGAATAATGCGTTCTCCTTGAGGATGCCCAAGCTCTAAAATCTGCAGCCTATAAATATATTATGTTAGATGGCAAGAGGGGATTAAAGTTACAGATAAAATCAAGGTTACTAATAGATGCTGAGATGCAGAGATTATCCTGGATTACCTGTGAGGGCCATGCAATCACAGGGCCCTGACAGTCAAAGAAAGAGACAGGATATCAGAGTCAGTGATCTGCAAGTGGTCTATTTCTGAGTCTGAAGATGGATGAAAGGGCTGTGAGCCAAGAAATGCAGTTGGAACCTAAAAGCTGGGGAAGGCAAAGACACAGATTTCCTGTAACGACTCCAGAAGGAATTCAGTCCTGACATTACCTTAATTTCAGTCCAGCAAGGTCCATTTCATTCTGTGACCTTACAGAATTGCAGCTACAAACTTATATGTTTTAAACTACTATGTTTGTGGAAATTTATTATATCAGCAATAAGAAACTGATATAAGAAACTAAATTTCCTACATGGCCTCCACTGTCACCTGAGGTGACCCTGGCACCTCATTACTGCTGGGTGGGCTCCACACATAATCTCTACTAACATCCTATTGATGCTGATCTCATTATTGTAGAAAAATGATGCAAACTTGACTCTCTATTAGCTTCCTAGGATACCACTATAATGTGGACCCATTATGGCCATGGTAGGTAGAAGTTCAGATTATCCACTAATATCTGTGGGTGGGGCTCATTCTGGTAGCGAGAATGAAAGTCCTGCCTCTTCATCTGACCTTTGACACCAGCCCAGCAGTGGTGTTGCAGAATCCTGTTACAGCCTTGCAGTGCTGGAAGACTAAGTTCTTCATTCATCTTTATCTGGCACTGGCAGAAATGGTGTGCAACTTTTCTGTGGTATCTGACTAAACTACAGTGGTATCGCCTAAAAACTGTACATCTTGCTAGGCTGCCCTTTAACTGGTCCTTTAGAGAGAGGAGGCATATTTTGAATTTTTGTTTTCCTCTGCAGTTCAATGATGTTCTGTTTGCCAGTTTGCCAGTTTGTGTAGCCCCAAGTCTAGAATATATGAAGAAAAAAAAAAGACTCACTGAACTAACACTCCACCATGTCATTTGTTGTGTCCTGATGTCCACAGCCAGACTTTAAGAATCTTCTTCATATGTTTGTTTTATAAATAATGTCCAGAGTTTACAGCTGAAAATAGTGGAATAATGAATAAAAGTAGATCTACTCCAGCTTTCTAGGATCAGAAGCCATCCTACAATTAATTTTTAACTACTAATACTTCCTACTCAAAGATAAATAGATTCCAATCCAGATGTACTACTTACCAAATTTGTAATATAAAATTTTCAATGTGAGAATGTCTCAAGAAATCACTAAAGAGAGGTTATCTACGGAGGAATATAAATGATAGAATTCCACCAATTTAGAATATAAAGAAACAAGGGAATATACCTATTTCTCAAGCATACATTTGACACTATAAAATTTTATCAAAACAATTTTCCATAGTATAATTCTTAGCAAAAAAACATTTTTAAAATACCCCTCTACTCAGAAACTAAAAAAACAACGACTCAGTAATAGTTTTATATATCTATGAATCAAAAATCATAATAGAAATTTTTTAAATACTTAAAACTGAATGAAGATTTTAAAAATTGCATATAAAACTTGTAGGCTGCAGCAAAATCAGCATTTGAAGGGAAATTTATTTCCATAAATGTCTGTTAAAAAGAAAGTGCCTAAAAATTATTTAAATGTACAATTTAAGAAAAATGTACAATTGAAAAAGTTTGAAAAGAATAACACAAAATTCATTGATAATAGGGACAATGAGACAAAAAATAGACAACATTTAAATACTTAATAACATTTTAAATAACAGAGAAAGAGATGAGAAGGTTTGATTCTTGGCAGCACCTAATCTATTAGATATTGTAAGGAGACAGAGAAAGAGAGACAGAGACAGAGAGAAGCACACATACATTCTTAAGAATAAATAAGAGAAAAGTAAAGATAAGAAAGAAACCAAAACAAGGATGGGGGGAAGGGAATGAAATCTATATTCGCCTGCGAAAAATCTCTAAAACATGATCTAATTAATAGGACAAGTTCCAGAAAAGTGTAGCTCTCAAAAAGGACCAAAATGTTATTGAACATTTTTTTCTATTGTAAAATTTTAATTACGTTCATTTAAATAATAATATGCATCTTGAAGAATCATGCTCAAAATTGCTTTGCAGGCAAATTATGCCAAGTATTCTATATTTAAAGCATAAAATTATAATCTCATTGAAAAATATACTATCCACAATCTTTGTTTTATGACATGTTATCACCATTATTCCAAAAACGGTCTTGTTTCATTCCCATGCAACCCCCAGAACAGCAATCAATGAAAATCCTATTAGGAACTCATACACACACACTCACATGCACAGATCTCACACACACACACACACTCTCACACATACACGCACAAATCCACATGTAGTTTCATCAGATAAATGAATGCTGTGTATTTTTCTGGTTTTCAAATTTATTTTTCCGGTCTCTCTACTTCTTGCCACCATCAAACTTCATTGCCAGAAGAGCTCCCAGGACTCTACAGTTCTGGAAGACAGAGGCTCTAAGTCTTTATTGGGAAGGAATGCCCACTCACCTTTCTTCACTGCAGATGACAGACACACTCAATGTCAGGACAAGATGGCAGTTTCAGCTGGTACTTCTTTTCCATGGCAGATGGCATAACACAACACCACCACATAATGGTAGTGATACTTAAACTGGACTGCAGATTTCCAGGGATCCATCAAAGAGATAATCAGGTTTGGCTAAATCTCTCTGGAGTTCCTCTTCTCCACATACTATCTTGAGGGAATGCCAATGCTGGCACTGGGCACGTTGAGTCCATTCAAGACACTCGGGATGCCGTGGAATGGTTCCCGAACATCACCCTTGAAACTGAAGCCAAACATGGCATCTACCACAAGCTCATACAGCATTCTTCTGTGCTTTGCCTTATTTTTTCACTAGATTTCAAATTACTGTGAGGCAATGCAAAATAACTGTTGTAAATTATTCTTGGAATCTAATTACTGGAGCCTCACATTTAATGTTGACCATTTTAACTTTGAACAACTACATAACTATTCATATTAATGGCTTGTGATAAGTCTTGTCATAGTTAACTAGCCAGATGGTTTTTTAAATTGGAAATAATAATGAAATATTTGAAATGACATAGATTTTAAGGAATTTTCACGAGTTAGTTTTAATCACAGATCACTCTTGTGAGTACATTGAGGTTAGATGGTATGAACTCACTGAAATTACTACTGGTACACGGCTGGGCTTAAATTCAGCATATTTAGCTAATCTTGGAAACAGGAATATACTTATTATGTGATAAAAATGAATGCTCAAAACTTGTGCACAGAAAAATTTGAAAATATACCAATGCTGAATTAGTAACATGATAGGGTAAAAACACAAAGACAAGACAGTGGTATCAGAAGGATTATATAAACTAAGATACAAATTTAATACAAATTGAAGAAAAGTAAAGGAAAATGATGTATTATGATATAGAAATCATATGTACATTTAGTTACTTTTTTAGATTCGAATATTGAAGCCAGTTAAATAACCATTTGACAATATACTATGGAGTTGAGGCAAATAGAATGCATATTATGAATGGATACTACAAGATGATGATGTGACCTACAGAAGAGGAAAATTTGTTTCATCATTCATTCATTCAAAAATGTAAATGGAACACATATAATAATACAATATGCAATATGCTATATTTACAGATGAATAAAACAGATGCATTCTGCTTTTTTGATTAGGATTCTAAATGGGTAAACAATGAATACAAATACATGTGATAATAAATAAGAACTGGGTGTGTGAGACATTGTGTAAAGGAAAGGATGTTTTATATGAGGGGAGTAGGATAACATTTTCTGAAGAGATAACAGTTAAGCAGAACAAAGATAATGAGAAGAAATCAATCAGAACAATAGCATTTCAGGCAAAGGGTAAAAGCAAGTGCAAAGACTCTGAGCCCAGAAAGAGTGTAACCTGTTTAAAACCATTTTGTATGGAAGATAAGAGAAGAGCGAGAGCTGTACAAGATGAAGTTGTGGGTTAGATTTCAGCTCAGTTAGATTTCAGTTGATGGGTTCACTTTAAGAAAACTGAGTTTTGTCCCATGTGCAGTGGAAACACTGAAAGACTGTAATCAGTAAGAGGCAAATGCAGGTTGACATGTTAGAGAGATATTCCTGGCTGCTGTGTGGAAAAAAAGGAAAAGAAAGGTCCAAGTTAGGGGACCAATTAGGAAGTTGTTGCACTCCTCCCTTCTTTAGCAAGACACAGTGATTTGGTTTGAGGTGATGATAATGGTGATATAGTTAAGATGTGACTAGGATCAGGAAATACTGGCAAATAAAGACAATGTGCTTATAGGCCAGGGTTTGGAGAGAATAACACGTTAAAAATGATTGGAAAGGTTATATCCCACACAGTACGTAGACTAAGTGAAAGTAGTGAGAGTGAGTGTTTAAGATTCCTATAGATGGCCAAGTTCGTATTTCAAATACACAGTAATAGCTGTCTGAAGAGATGTCTAAATTGAATTTTAATCCATCAGCAGTTAGTATATTAAAGGAATTATTTTTTAATGTTCATTTATTTTTGAGAGAGAGGAAAACAGAGGGTGAGCATGGGAGGGACAGAGAAAGAGAGAAGGAGACAGAAACCAAAGCAGACTCCAGGCTCTGAGCTGTCAGCACAGAGCCCAGCATGGGGCTCAAACTCAAGAACCATGAGATCACAAACCACAGGATCATGACCTGAGCCAAAGTTGGACACTTAACCGACTGAGCCAGTAGGGTGCCCTTTTAATTTTTTAATGTTTATTTAAGTATACTAGAGAAATTTAAAAGCTTGATAATGGAGAAAATTCTTAGAAAACCAAGATGATGTAATGATTCACTCCAGGAATAATTTCAAAGGAAGTAGAGGATGATCAGTAAATTAATGCAAATAGGAGCTAGAAAATAATTGTGTCAAGAAAGTTGTTTGGCAAATGAAAGCAATGATCATATCATTGTGGGTCAAAGGTATGAATTCAACCAAGTCTAAGTCAGTTGAAGAGTAAACGTGAGCTGAGGTGGTACTTAGGCACAACAGGCTAAGTGAGATATGTCAGATCAAAAAGACAAATATCGTATGATGCCACTTATATGTGGAATTTTAAAAAGGTTTAACTTGTGAAGACAGAGAGTAAAATGGTGGTTACCAGAGAGTGGAAGGATAGGAAAGATGCTGTTTAAGGTTATAAACTTACATCAGGTAGTAAATAAGTCACAGAGGTCTAATGGACAGTATAGTTAATATAGACATATAATCTTCAAACTCACTGAGACTGAATTATTTGAACCAGAAAAAAGAAATGATACTTGTAAGACATGATAAAGGTGCTGTCCTTATTATAGTGACCATATTAAAATCAATGTACTAAATCAACATGTTGTATATGTTACAATATTATTTGTCAAATATATTTCAACTCAAAAATGATTAGTACATTAGCTAGAAAAAGATTAGTCTTTAACAACAAACTTTAGTAAGGATTTATTATATCATACTTCTGTGTTTGTGAAAATATTATATGCATGAAAAATTGAATATGTAGGAAAAGGAATGAGAGGTTATAGCAGTATAATCTGTGTGACACTGAAGAATGCAAAGAATTGCTGAAGAAGGCATTAAAAACATTCTTTGAGGAAAATTAATATTTTGATAAAAATGAGGAGGTGGAAGACAATTTCAAGTAATATAGAAATTTGAAGAACTGCACTTACAGTTGGACTTGGATATCAAGGAGCAGAATAATAGTGTTCACATACGGAATAATTGCACTTATATGAAATTTTGGAAATGTAAACTAATAGTGAAGTGTCACAAATAAGATTGGTGCCTGTGGGTGAAGCAGTGGGCGGGATGACCATCAAAGGGGTAAAAGGAAAGTTTTGGGGATGATGAAAATATTCTGTATTTTTACTATGTTGGTGGTTTCACAAATATGTACACAAACATTAATTATACTGAACACTACATAGATGTAGTTTTAAGAATGTAAATTATATCAATAAAATCAATTCTTAAAAAAATGAAGAAGGACATGAGGCAGACTGTTGGTTCCTACTGTCTATGATTCTGGATAACTGTGGTTATGTTAAGGTTTAAAAACAAAACAGCAACAACAAAAAACTACATGGCAATTAGTTATCAAGACAAGGGTTTATTTCTCAACTATGCAAAGTAGGCTATGGCTCCAAGCAACTTTTCCAGGTACTTCAAAGACAAAGGCTTATTGCTCTACCTTCTTATTAAGAGGCAATTTACATGATTATTCCAAGAGAGAACAAATGTCTCACATTGGAAATAAGATGCTTTGGCCTGGAAGTTGTTTATATTCATAACCAATTAACCAGAATTTGTCATGCAGCCCCACCGAACTGCAAAGGGTCTAAGAAATGTGTCTTCCTATGTAGCCACACAGAAAAGATAATTAGATATTATAAATAACAAAATATTTATAATATACCTAAACCATATGGATAGGAAGGTATTTCTCTGTATATTGATTCTTTCTGTGACTATCATACAAAACTTCAACTATTAGTACTTATCTTAACCTGTCCTGAAAAAACTGATCATCTTCTGAATAATATTCTAACATATATATTGCTTAATTCATTTAACTAATCCCCTTTTTTGGAGTAAAAGTTACATTTGGAAGGGTTTCCTATAGTAAACACTGCTGTGGTGATCATCTGTAGAGATGGCTATTTGCTAGAAATACTTAAATTTTGCATTATTAGTTATCTATTATTAGTTATGGATTATTAGTTATTCTTAGTTCTCTATTATTAGTTACAGATTTTTCCTATCAATTTAAATCCAACTAAAATCGATGGAAGCCCCTATTACCTACATTGCAGAAAGTTCAGCGCTCCTGCCAGTCAGTCAGTTCTGGACTGAAGCTGTCCTGCCTCTAAATTCTCAGCAATCCTTTCCTCAATTGTTCTGCCATCTCATTCACATGTTGGCCCTACCCTAAAGAAATCGAGAATTCAGGCCTGTCATGTATAATAGAACTTAAAGTTTTTGTGATCATGACATAAAAAGTTGCCTCATTTTATACTGCCTGTCATAGTCAAAGATGAAATTGCATATGGCATTCCTGTAAACTGGGAGGTTGTTTTGGACACCTGGATATTGATCCGTGATTATTCACTGAGCAAATTATTCCTTTTGGAGCGTAATGTTCTCACTATAATTCTAGAGTTTCCTATCCCATTCCTTCCCATCCATCCATTGCTCTTTTATCCACTTTCAAAATTTCTTTTCTTTAAAACTGTGCCCTAGAATCACTTTTGTATATGCAAAATCATTGCTGCCTAGGTGAGGACTGCTCTGAAATTGAGGTTATTCTTTTTTTTTTTTTTCCCTCTTAAAAAAGAACCTGCCTTCCTCAGAAGTCAGTTCTGGTTTAAAACTAGGATTGTTGCTGCTGCTGTTTTATTTTGAGAGAGAGCCTGTGCATGCATGTGGGTGGGGGAAGGGCAGAGAGAGAGAGAGAGAGAGAGAGAGAGAGAGAGAGAGAGAGACTCCCAAGCAGGGCTCTGCATTCTCAGCACAGAGCCCAAAGCAGGGCTCATACTCAGGAACTATGAGATCATGACCTGAGCAGAAATCAAGAGTCAGAGGCTCAACCTCCTGAGCCACCCAGGCACCACTGGTTAAAAGCTTTGAATCTGATTAGAGGCAACACTGCATCACAGTGCTGGGAGGCTTAAATTCATTCCTAAAGAAACAAACTTTAGGCAGAAACTGTTCTTTAAGCAGATCCTGGCATAAAACTCTCCAATTCATAGTTATCATTGTTGTTGCAAATAACGTTTCCCTCATACTTTCATGTTTTTGTTCTTATACAATCCTTTATCATCTATGAAATCTTGTCAAAGTAAAACGATATTTTTTCTCAGATTTTTAATAAGATTTTTATAATAGCTTATTTTTAAAGAAATTTCAACATCATTTGCTTCAGAATTATGTTGGCACCGCTTATTTAGACTTTCTGTAAATGTACTATAGTCATTAATATTCTATGTTTATTTTACAAATCTTTTCCCCATCGCTGCCAATTCATATCCTGTGGTCTTTAATTTTTTTCCTAAAGGGATTATAGAAATAGCATACTCTCTGACTCCTTGCATGTCAACGGACGCCCTTCTCTCATCTTCCCACGTAAAAGACAGCCTGATGGGTTATGTCACAGAGGGCACGCACACTTTTTTTCACATAATGCTGATAATGAGCCCTTGTCTTCTGACATTTAGTGATGCAGAACAGCCTAACGTCAACCTCATTATTTCTCCATTTTTATCTGCTTGACTGTAGGGCTTCTTCTTTACGAGTTTTTTGTTTGTTTGTTTAAAGCACCAATGTCTACTGAATTAGAAACTTATCGTCATCAATGTTACCTATTAACTCATTTGATCTCTGCACTAAAATCTTTCTTTAGATTGAGAAATTTCCTTTTTTAAATGTATTGGTCCATCATTTTTGTTCTTGCTTATTATTGTTTGGTTACCTCTACTAACACCATTCCACCTCTATCAGAATTTTTGGTTGTTCCTCAGACACTGCAAACACGTCCCTGCCTAATGGTTTTACATTTACTTTTCCTTTTGTCGGTTAACACTACTCTCTGGTAGCCATGTGTTCAGTCTTCGCCTCAGCCTTCTATCAAATCTGGTCCAATGACACTTCCACAGATAACACAGATACTGCAACAAACTAGCAGATGAAACATCATTCACATAAAACTTACACTCCCAATGCACTTTATGCTTTGCTTTTTAAAATTCCATCACACTTCTTACTACCTACCATGCTACATACTTTTATTTTTTAATTTATCCTCAGATAATTCCAACCATGGCATGTCCCATCTGAGCTCCATAAGAGTAGATTATTTTTTTTCCTCAAGATTACCACTCTATGTTCAACTCTGAGAGAAGTTTCTGGAATATATAGTGTTGGACCATGAACGAATAAATGAATGAACAGATGTGTGGATATGTGAATGAATTATTTCCTCACTTTACACTTGCTGGAATACCTAGAATAGGACTGTAGAATCTCCTATCTTTATTCTTCATGTTTGTTCATTTTACTGTTATTTAAAGAATGCATTTTCCTTTGTGTTTTAGGAGAATAGCTCTATCTGCTCTTATTTTATTCTCCAACTTGCTGATTTATACAAATGCATTTTCATATTTGTCTATATGTTTTTATCTACAGGAAATCTTTCCATAACTCAAGATAATTATTATGTAGTCCTATGCTTTTACTGTTAATGTCTCTTTGAATAAAATTGAAAATATGAATTAAAATAAGATTAAAAGCAAATTCAAGAGGTAAAGTGAGACCTAAATAAAATGGGTCAATCATTGCTGAAACTTCTGTCTTTGTGTTTATTTTCTTTTAGAGACAGCCACAGTTAATTTAATAAATAGATCTTTATCTCACAAGAATATCCTTACAAAGAATTACCGTTAACTTATTAGTACATTATCAAAGTCATGTTTGAAACTCACAAAGACCACAATCACATTATTAATTTCTATAAACCCCAGAACCAGAAGCAGTTTTAGAAAAATTTGATTTATCATTTCAATCAAATTTGACTGTTAGCTCTTAATTTGTCTATTAAAGACTCTCACAGAATACACTAGTCTCCAACTAATGATTTCCTAAATTCAATAATTCTGGTGAGATTCTATCAAGGATCTAAAACAGACTTTTCCTTTTGATATATAGTACATCATTAGTTAGTTTGAAATTTCCTCACTCTGATCTTGTTAGTTTTGTCAAATTAGCAATATGATCAGATTTAAAATGGAATAAGAATGTAAAACTTCTGTAGTTAAGAGAAGAAATTAACGATTAGTACATGTCTATAACATAATAAATCAACTCTTAAAGTAGCGGTCATGGATAAAATAGTAATAATTTTAATAATTGTAACAACTAATATGTATTGGTCTTTAAGTATTGAATGTTATATACACAATGAACATCACATTTACTTTTTCCTTAAATACTTAATAATTCTGTTCAGAGTTTATTTTTACCTTACAGAAAAGGATACTTAAAATCATGAAATGCAAGTAACAGACAGAGTAATGCTGGATGTGGCAGCACCAAATTGTGAATCCAGGTCTGACTATAGAGGCCATGTTTTTATTTACTTTTATTTACCAATTTTACCTCCATTTTCCCCAGATAATTAGCCATTTCCCTTGCCTGAGCAACAATTGCTTCAATATGGATGACATCAAATGTTGATTTCCCTTTGATTTTTT
This sequence comes from Helogale parvula, assembly GCA_004023845.1. Lineage (NCBI taxonomy): Eukaryota > Metazoa > Chordata > Mammalia > Carnivora > Herpestidae > Helogale > Helogale parvula. The sequence goes on along the minus strand of PJEM01012671.1, from coordinate 22,367 downwards.
TCCTTATGGAGAAGGAATAATGTAGAGGGCAAATGATAGCTCCAAAATAAGAAATTCAAATACTATGAAAGACTAATTAGGAAATATAAACCTAAATAAGTTTCTCAATTATCTTTTATAATAGCAATAATAACAACAAAAACAATTTCATTTACTGAGAATTCATTATGTGTCATACATTCATTATTCTATATGCCTTACCTATACAGTGAGTTTATCTAGTATACCTTCACAGGAAGTTTATTTTAATACTTTATAGATGAAGAAACTCAGATAAAAAAAAGAGCATGTGTATGTGTGTGTTCATATGTATTTAAATTTACATATTCCCTTTTTTCTACTTCTTAACCTCTGTAATACCAGTAAGTCTGCCTGTGTGTGTCAGCACACTGATATCTATGAACATCTGCTGTTAGTGAACTGACAAATTTTGACCAAGATTTTCTGTTGGTTCGGGCTACAACTGAGAATACATAGTTTGATAGGTACATTAGGGGTACCTTTTCACAGAAGAGATTGTATAAAATGATATACAGGGCAATAAAACTAAGAAGCTCATGACTGGGACCAGCACAATAATGGATGTTATGTAGGACACAGAAAATTCTGTCTGAAAGTATATCACAACGTTTAGGTAGGGAGTATAACGTTCTAATGCATAGTTACACATGCCTGAAGTACAGTTAAACTAAGAGCATAATACCATGTTTTTTTAAAAAAATCTATGAAAAATTATGAAACTAGCATAATAATTATTATACATACAAATTGGTTTTAATATTTTTATGAACTGTTACACTCTACTTATAAATGTTTTATTATTTTAAAACATCCTGCAAAATTCTTAACACTCAAAGGGGCCAACATGATAAAGATGCTAAAAACGGTCATGGTATATAAACCATTCCTGGTGACTTTTGAAGAGGGTTCAACTTGTTAGTTTGGCACAAAACTATCTGAATCCAATGGCATGTAAATTAAGTCTTAGTATTATTCAATTTATTTACTTTTCTTCAAAGCAATGGATTGGCCCATAACAGTCACCCTCCAATCTCTTGATTTTCAAACTCCCATTTCTCACTCAAAATGGTTTCCTTATATCATCACTATAGCATGGGATCTCAGGCAAATGACAACAAAATTAATCATAAGTTTAAAAAGTATTTATAGATGCTGGCGAGGGTGTGGAGAAACGGGCACCCTCCTACACTGTTGGTGGCAATGTAAACTGGTGCAGCCGCTCTGGAAAACAGTGTGGAGGTTCCTCAAAAAACTATCCATAGAACTCCCTTATGACCCAGCAATAGCCCTGCTAGGGATTTACCCAAGAGATAGAGAAATGCTGATGCATAGGAGCACATGTACCCCAATGTCCATAGCAGCAATGTCAACAATAGCCAAAACATGGAAAAAGCCTAAATGTCCATCACCTGATGAGTGGATCAAGAAGATGTGGTATATATACACAATGGAGTACTACATGGCAATGAGAAAGAATGAAATATGGCCATTTGCAGGAAAGTGGATGGACCTCGAGGGTGTCAGGCTAAGCGAAATAAGTTAGGCAGAGAAGGACAGATACTGTATGTTTGCACTCAGAGGTCTAACAGGAGAACAGGAGAAACCTAATGGAGGACCAGGGGGAGGGGAAGAGGGAAAGAGATTTGGGGAGAGAGAGGGACGCAAAACTTGAGAGACTATTGAATGCTGAAAATGAATTGAGGGTTGAAGGGAAAGGGGGTGGGGGGAAAAGAGGTGGTGGTGATGGAGGAGGGCACTTGTGGGGAAGAGCACTGGGTGTTGCATGGAAACCAATTTGACAATAAACTATTTTAAAAAAAAAAAGTGTTTAACTGATCAGTGTTACCAAATGACTGAGACAGATCATCACCGAAAGCTAATCATATCTGAAAACACTTGTTATAGACTATTCGTGTTCTTTCCAACTTAGGATCTAATGATTTATTTCTAAAAGAAAAAAAAACACCTAGTTTATTAGACTTTTATTTTGGATTCAACCCTGAGTAATCTATTGCCACCTGAACAAACGGAATAGCCAGAAAAATATTTTTCAGATATGTTAATGTTCACCTCTGTTGAAATAAGTAATGCCTTTTAAAAAGTACAGCTTATTAGACACCTGGAATTTTTCAACTGCTTTATACATCTGACAGTAAAATTAGAGCTGTCTGTATGAATATTTTTCTCTGAAGAAGATGTTCTGTGCTTTTACAATGACTACTATTAGTAGTTCTAGGGTGAGTCATGGAAAGTATATGTTTTATAAGAGCTACATCTCTAATATTAGAAATTATTTCTTTCATGAAGTATATTAGCTGAGTTCAAGCACATAATTTAACATTTTGAAATATAAAGTATTAAATATTGTGGGACTGCATTGGAGAAAATAGCTAACATTTGAGCAATGGCATAATAGCCACAGTTTCATGTACTAATTGAAATCCCAGGATTTGAATTCAAACAGATCTTGGTTTAATATGGAAGCAGTATCATTAGTAATGTCCATATCTAATTCTATTCATTAGTTAAATGGAAATAACCGTCCTATGGCATGAATTATTATAATAATATACATAATACTCTATAGTAACATTAAATTATATACATATATATCCTACACAATATTCATATATGTATTAGTTTCCTACTGCTGCTATACAAATTACCATATACTTATTGACTTAAAACACTACAAATTTATTATTTACAATTCTGGTAGTCAGAAGTCCAAAATGATCTCACTGAGCCAAAATCAAGATGCTGGCAGGATGTATGCCTTTTAGAAACTTTAGACTTGTTTTAACTTCTACAGGCCACCTGCATTCCTTGGTTTGTGATCCCCTTTCACCTTCAAAGTCAGCAATGGCAGACTGAGTCTTTCTCACATTGCATCACACTGATATGGACACTGACTTTTTTTGCGTCCTTCTTTCATTTAACAAGGACTCTTGATTACATTGGGCCCATGTAAAATCCAAGTTAATCTCTCCATACCAAGGTCAGATGATTAGCAACCTTAACTTTATCTGTAACCTTAATATCTCTGATATTCTAAAAATATCATATATGTAATTATATTATATTACACATATTATATATTCTTATATATTCTTATATATTTTGTATTTATATATAAACATGTTATATATTTATTAATGTAAACATATTGTATATCATATAACATATGTTAGCACAGCAAACCCAGCATCATATAATAGTAAAAGAATCCATTGCTCTCAGGGGCGCCTGGGTGGCTCAGTTGGTTGAGCATCCAGCTTTGGCTCAGGTCATGATCTCATGGATTATGGGTTTGAGCCCCGCATCAGGCTCTGTGCTAACAGCTCAGGGCCTGGAGCCTGCTTTAGATTCTGTATCTCCCTCTCTCTCTGCCCCTCCCCTGCTCCCACTGTCTCTCTCTGTCTTTCAAAAATAAAATTTAAAAATTTAAAAAAAAAGAGTACATTGCTTTCATATCTAGGATTGTTATCAAAACACCTCTGCTACTTCTGATTAAGCTCACTTGCATGCTATCAGCGAGCTATTTCTGATATAATAATCAAAGATGGTTTTGCCTGAGACCACCCAGACCACGTGTCTGTTCTTCATATGGTTTTATCCTCCACCAGGCTAGCCTAGGGACAATCTCACAGAAATCCTTGATTAAGAGAAGTAAGAGCAAACCTAATCAGATGTTAAGTCTATTAGTCCCCTGTTTATGTTCTGTTTACCAACTTCTCACTGGCCAAAAATGTCACATGGCTAAACGTAGGATCAGAATTAAAATGTACAAGTTTCTATGGCAAATGCTGGTGGCGGCGGGGGGAGAGTATGAAGAGTTGGGCCACTTTTGCAATCTATTTCTAGGCCTTTAGCTTTATTAAAAACTATTAACCTAGAAAGGTAACACAGTTAACGCATATTATATATCAGGCAAATCTAGGCAGAAGAAAAATAACTGATAGGAGAAATAATTTTAGTCAATATTACTTTAATTGGATGATTAAATCAGTTTCATTTTAGTTGATTTATTTCAAAGAATCAATATTTGACCTGGTAAATTTTCTCTATTTTATTCCTATTTTTACGTCTTATCTCTTTCATTTTTCTTTAGATTTAGCTCTTTCCAATATGTTAAGGTGAAAAATTAGATTGTTCTGAGATCTTTCCCTCCCTCTCTCTTTTTCTCTACAGACATTTAAGGCTAAAAATTTTCGTCTAAGCACTGATTCTACTGCATTCCATAAGTTTTGGTATGTTGTGTTTTTATCTTCATTCCTTCATGTATTTCGAAGTATTTTCTTCTGAATATTTGACTCAATGGTTTTTATTTTAAGAACTTCTAGGTATTTGTGAATTTCCCCAATTTAGTTCTTTTTCTGACTTCAAATGTCATTCTGTTTTGGCTAAAGAACATATTATTTTATTATTTCAATTCTTCTTATGTTGAGAGTTTATGGTCTAACATGCAGTCCACCCTGGAAAATATTCTATGTGGACTTCAGAAAGAATATGTATTCTACACTTGTTAGCTGGAAAGTTCAATAGACTTCTGTGAGGTCCAGTGCTTTATAGTGTTGTTCACATATCATTTGATTTTTTTTCTTTTGCCTACTTATTATATACATTATTGAAAGCATGATATTAAAGTCACTAATTTATATTGTTGAACTATCTACTTTTCCCTTTAATTGTCTCAGGTTTTGTTTCATGTTTTGGAGCTCTATTAGGTACATATATGCTTAGAACTATTATGTCTTATTGGTGGACTGATGCTCTTATGTCTTTCTTTGTAGTAACAAAAGTTTTGTTATAGTATAGTCTCATGTTTCTATAACAATTCCAGTTCTTTTTAGTTACTATTTGCATGATAGTTCTTACCCATCCTCTTATTTCAAACTATTTGTGCCTTTAAATCCCAGTTGTGTATCCTGTAGACAGTATATAGTTGGATCATATTTTCTCATTCATTTTGCCAATCTCTCCTTTTAACTAGAGTGTTTAATCCATTCATAGGTAATACAGTTGTTAACAACATAGGATTTTCCATTTTGTTACTTGTATTCTATGTGTCTTATGTATTTTTCTCCCCCACCTTTGTTTTCCAAACATAGTCTTCATTTGACTTCAAGTTTTTGGTTGACTTCCAGTTTTCTGAAAAAACTTGACTGTGAAAACATTTGTGGGTTTATATGGTACTTCTATGGGGAAAATTTTTGGAGGGACTTATTCCACCATTTTTGATGATATCACTCTCAACATTAGATATTGTTTCTTTGCTCTCTACCACTTTCTTCAGTATAAATACAGGCTGGCAGGCTGGCATTTTTCCATGAGGTAAATTCTCTTGAACCTGTTCTGACAGCATTCTCCAAATATTTGTGACAGCTGCTCAAATTTCTTTCCAGTCTTGCTCTTGTTTGGTGTACTCCTATCTTCTCCTAAGTCTGACATTCACTCTCAGCACTCCACAAAAATGGCACTTGTCATGGACATATGAACTCCATGTTACTCTACAAAATACTTGTATTTTAGACTATATTTTATGTATTACAACTTAGTGCTCATCTTACTTGAGTACTCAGTGACATCTGATGAAGAGTAGCGCTTTCTGCTCCATGATGAAATTTTACAATTATCTTCAGGGACACTCTAGTCTGCTGATTCTCCTTGTACAATACCTATCAATCCTTTCCAATATTATCTAATGGTTGTCTCTCTTCACCTTGATGATTATTCTTGGAAAAATTCTGGGGATAAATCCTTGGTCATCGCCATGCATACTCTCTGTTGGTAATGACATTCTATCTCAAGGTATTAAATGCTACACATATGTCGACCATTCTTATACCCAGACCAGATTCTTCTCTCACACTACAGATAATTAACAGTTCTATCTGCACCCTTCCCACTATCACACAAAGTTGTAACTACATTTGTTAAGTGACTCAGATTGTCTTTCTTAATAGATTATAAACCAGATATATATTACAAAATGTTTTAGTTTAGTTTTACCTGTTTTAACTCAAAATGAACAAACTCTCTCTCCTGTGCTATGCTGTGTTATTCAACAGTAAATGCATGATTCTTCATATTTTGCTTATAGCATGATTGTTTTGTTCATTATTCTACATATATATTGGCTATTTAGAATATATTTATTTATTTTTAAAAGATTTTCTTTTTGACTTACTCATTATTATTATTATTATTATTATTCATTCATTCTCTTATTTGATTTATTTATCCATTCTGGGAATTAGAGAGACTGTGATCAGGGAAGGGCAGAGAGTGGGAGACAGAATCCCAAGCATGCTCTATCTACATTGTCACCACAGAATCCAATAAAGGGCTCATTCCCATGAACCATAATCGTGACCAGAGCCAAAATCAAGAGTTGGACACTTATCCTACTGAGCCACCCAGGCACCCCAATGTAGATTTTATTTTTAACCAAAATGTGTCTAGAACTGTGATGTATTTGAAATTTTATTCTGCTTATAAGTTAACAAATTAGCCTGATACAGTTTCAGAGATGCTGGCAGATGACAAAGGATCCCTGGGTCAGATGAAAATGAGTTTATGTGTTCATAGCACAGCAGAAACATGAGCTTCATGTTGTCTTTGGTTGCTTTTGTTCCCCAAGTACCTTCAACACATTTTAGAGACAGACCTAGAAAGAGGCTGAGCACACCATGTTTTTTGTGTCACACCTGAGGAACTCAAGTTTTTGTAGAGTACTTTAAGTGTCTAACTCTTGATTTCAGCTCAAGTCATGATCCCAGAATCATGGGATGGGGCACATTGGGCTCCATGCTAAGCATGGAGTTGCCTGGGATTCTCTCTCTCTCTCTCTCTCTCTCTCTTCTCTCTCTTTCTACCCTTTCTTATTCTAACAAAAAACAAACAAAAGTAATTATTCTACTCACTTAGCTTAAAATAGGCAAAACTCCAAGCTGATTACCATATAAATACACTTAAATAGATAGTCCAAAACAAAAGCTGATAATATGTAGATATGCCATGTGGAATTTTCTCCCAACAAAGTGACTATGCAAATCTTTTAATGACCTTTATATTGGATTTCACACATTTTTATAATACTGATTTATAATTTCTAGTATACTAAGTTTTATAATACTGATTTATAGTTTTCTGTATACTATGGATTATTGTATTTTGAAAATGTTGTCAATATATTTTTGGATCCTTTATTGTTTTGCTCTCAAATATTATTCCTTGGAAATAATCTACATGAAAATCTTAGAGCAGAAGCTACTTATTGGAAGAGGCATACATTTTATCATTCAAAGCCCTGGGTTTAAATCCTAGCTGTTATTTTATAATTTATGCCATATGTTTATAAACTCTAAGCATTATTTGACAAATTAGACTAGCAATACCTATCTACCAATAATTTTGTTATGATGAAAGAAGATAGAATTTGCAAATGCACAAAAGTGTTTTAATTACAATCAGATTCTAGAAAATTTTAATTAGTTTCATTTTTGTAGTTAATTGGTATGCATATGAAAGTTGCTTAACAAATACCAGCAAATTGCCATGCAGATACCCTTGCAAAAACGACAGAAAATAATCATCCAGCATTATTCACAACAATTGATAACACCTAGTATCAAATGTTAAATTTTAAGAGAAGTTATTTATAAATAACATTTTGGCTCTCTCACTGGCTGTTATATTCCTTTTTCTCCTACAATTTTTACTTTTTGTCATGAATAATTTTATACTACTATATATTTTAAAATGGAAAATATAATGAAATAATGTAATTTCTGACTTATCTGTATAAATAGGGTTTATTTTTGAAATATGTCATAAAATGAATTTAAAATAATATACTCTTTGTTATAAAATTCAATATTTACCTTACTGTTTTGAAAATTACAAAAACATAAGGCTTTATGTAACATTCTTACCTTTTTTCTCAAAGAAACTATATAGTGAATTTTAATTCATGCTTTGTTAAAATGTTTGTGAACAATCAATATCAAAATCAATCCATAACTTTATATTTTGGAAGTTTCATTCTGTCTAATCACATTTTGAAAAATAAGTAAAGTCAAATAATATGGACATTTTAGAGGCACCTGCGTAGCTCAGTTAATCAGGTACTCTTGATTTTGGCTCAGGTCATGACCTCAGGGTTCAGGAGTCTGAGGCCTATGTTGGGCTCTGTATTACCAGCCTGGAGCCTGCATGGGATTCTCTCTCTCCCTTTATCTCTGCCCCTTCCCTGCTTGTACATGCTCTCTCTCTCAAAACAAATAAACATTAAAAAAGAAAACTGCTAAAAAATAATATGACATTTTACTAATAATAAGTCAATCAGGATTAAAAACAATAAAACTAATTAGTTTACTTCTGTGCTAAACCTATGGCTTTTTAAATTACTTGGCTTTAGAATAATATTGCCAATAAGATCTTGATATATTTTACTATCATTAATCCATACATATTGTATTTTAACATCAACATTGGCTTGATTCAGACATATTAATATCATTGATTTTAGAAGGCCAAATTTAAGTTTAAATAAAAATATAAAGTAAAATTTAGAAATCTGCTGTTTCTTGATTGTTTTTGCTTTTAATTTCAACATGTAGTTTCATGTGTTTTCTTTTTGTAAGAGGGAAGCTTATAGTAGTTCAAACTACAGTCTCCTATAAAAATACATGATAATGATTATGTATAGATTCATAGTACTTGTGTCTTAGTACGGTTAATGTAGTACAATAATTAAACACTTTAAAGACACATTTTGTTTGAGGGATACCATAAGCTCAATAACAAAGTTCACAGTATTTTTAGTGTTGTAAATCACCTAAAATTATATTTAAATATAATTATACTAAAATTATATTTAAAATATACTACTTAAGAAATTTTATAAAATTTTATATTAAATCCCAATCACAAAGTAGTGAATTTTCTTTTGAAGGAAACATTTTCTAGATTTTAACTGGATCAGTAGCATGTATTCAAGGACAGAATTATAGAAAACAGCTTCAAAATACAAATTCTATATTTTCAGTATTGAATAGGGCCTCATTAGAGAACCAGAAGGGGATAATAATGTAATACATCTTTATATTGTCCTTTTTATCTACTTCTATATTCAGATAAAATGATAGAGTGTAAATGCATTAACGTTGAAAATAATAATATGTAATATGATTTGAATTGAAGGATTTCATTTGGGAAATATATTGTTACATTTCATTATCATAAAATCTCTACAAGAGTAGCTGTAGTCTATATATAATTATCCATGTATTGCTTTTTAAGTCATCAGAACTTCAAAACAACTGTACTATTAGTAGAAATGAGAGCTCTATGAATACTTAAGAATTGCAAGTGATACTAAATTTGTTCATCAATTACTTATGATAATTAGCAAATATCAATATCATTACCTTGTTTGGACAATAGAATATTAAAATTAATCCCTAAGTTAACAACTTCAAATAAGCAAACATATGTACCACTATAACATTAAGCAAATGGACTATAAAAGTTTTCATTACAAAATAATGAAAAAGACTGTTGAACTAATTAAAATAACTTTAATTTATTAAAATAAAAACTATTCGTACTTCTCTCTGAAAGTACGAAAGAACTGAAGTGAAACAATAAAAATATAATGATTAGGTTACATTTATACAATGTATTTACGATAAACTAAGAGGCCTTCTGATTTTGTTAAAGAAAACGTTTTCTGTCTTTCCTATTGGATATATTTATATTACTGTAATTTAATGTTCTAACAAAACTGTTCAGGTCATTTCATAGTAACCTTCAACTAACAGAAAGAACTTGCAAGAATATCAGAATCTAGTTCGCCTTATTAGATGTGGTTTCCTAGCAATTTATTTATTTAATTTTAAAATCTTCACACAATGAGAGTTTGAAAGTTTCACTAGGAAATGCAAACCTGCTTTGTCATATATGGGGTACTTTGTAGGAATAACCTGGTTAGACACAGGAAGAGAGACTCAAATTCCTTAATTCTGAGGTCCCTAAAAGAATATTTTAAAGTCACTGGTAGAGTGGGGTCCTGAGTCCTTCACATTTTGGAAGTTACTCTATATAAGTCACTCTTTGATAAAAATAACACTTATTGTGGGAAGACGGCAGAATAAGAAGAACCAGTGATCTGTCTCCGCACAACTGCACTGTCAGAACCTGTCAGATGTAATTATTATGGAACTCTGGAGTCTACTGAAGACCTGTAACTCCAAAGAAAGGCTTAGAAAGTAATTTGTGCTTAATTTCAGTCAATTTAAGCTCATGCACAGTAACAACTATTCATACTCCACCCCTAGCCACAAGACAAGCAGCTGTGCAAGTGTTCCCGGAGTCCCTTGCACATAGCTTGTGGGAGCCAGAGTGAGCAAAAAAGAACTCTGTTCTCCAAATATTAGGGATCAGTGTAGTGATTTTTGAATATTAGGCATAATATCCATGGTAACCACAAATAAGAAAGCTGTAGCAAATACACAAAAGAAAATGAGAAAGGAATTTAAACATTCCACTCTAAAAAATCATCTAAATAAAAAAGAATAATACAGAAGCAAGAGACAAAAAAAAAAACTATAAGGCACTTAGAAAACAGCAAATTAACAAAAGTAATTTTGACAAAATAAAAATCAGTAATTACTTTTAAGTGTAAATGGATTAAACTCTCTAATCAAAAGTCGGAGACTAGTAGGATGGATAAAAACACATGATCCAAGTATACTTTGTGTACAAGAGACTCACTTTAGAATCAAGTTATGAAAAAGATATGCCATGCAAATAGGTACCAAAAGAGAGGAAGGGTAGCTATACTAATAAAAAACAAAATATATTTCAAATTTTAGCAAAAGGTTATGAAGGACAAAAAGGACATTATATATTAATAAAAGGTTCAATACAGAAAGACATAACAATTATAAATATACACCTAGTGACAGACCATCAATATATATATAAACAAAATCTCATAGAATTGAAGGAAGAAATGAACAATTCTACAACAGTTGGATACTTCAATACCATTACTTACAATAATGGATAGAACAACCAGACAGAAGATAAAGATAAAAAGAACAAAATCAACACAATAAACCAACCACATGCCATAGACATATAAAGAACCCTTTATACAAAAGCAGATACACATTCTTCTCAACTGCACATGGGACATTTTCCAGGATATACCACACAAATGGACACAAATTCTCAATAGATTATAAAAGACAGATATCACAGAAAGTATCTTCTCTGACCACAATGGGATGAAGTCAGTAATCTGTTAAGAGAAACTGAACCATTCACCAATATTTGGAAATTACACAACACAGTCTTTAATAACCAACAGATCCAAAAAGATATTACAAGGAAAATTAGAAAGTATTTAGAGACTAGTGAAAATGAAAACAGGACATACCAAAACCTATAGGACAAAGAAAAAGGGGAAATGTATGGCAATAAACACTTATATTTTAAAACAATAAACTTTTCAAATCAACTAACTTTATAACTCAATGATATAAAAAGAGAACAAATTAACTTTAAGAAAAGGAAGGAAATAATAAAGATTAGATCACAGATAAATAAAATCAAGAATAAAAACACAAAGAAGAAAATCAATGAAACAAAATCTTGGTTCTTTGAAAAGAGCAATGAAATTAGCACACCTTTAGCTAGATTGTCTAAAAAAAAAAAGAGAAGACTTAAATTACTAAAATCAGAAACGAAAGTGGAAATATTACTAACAACTCCACAGAAATTTTTAAAAAGCTGATAAAAGAATACTATGAACATTTGTATGCCAAGAAATTGCATAACCTCAATGAAACGGAAAAATTCCTAAAAACACAAAATCTACCAAGAGTATTTAACAAAAAATAGAAAAATATGAATAGATCTGTAACTAGTAAGGAAATTGAATCAGTAATCAAAAATCTCCTGAAAAAAATGTGTTGGGCATGACCATTTCAGTGGTGAATTATACAAAAATTGTACCACTGACCAAATCAATGAATGTGATACGTCTCATTAACAAAATAAAAGATGGAAATCACATGATCATCTCAATAAATTCAGGAAAAAAAAAAACACTGAATAAAATCCCATACCCTTGTATCATAAAAACACTCATCAAACTAGAAATAGAAGGAAACTGCCTCAACATAATAAAAGCCATGTATGAAAAAAAAAACTCACAGCAAACATCATAGTCAATGGTGAATAATAAGGGCTTTTTCTTTAAAGTCACGAAAAAGGCAAGGATTCCTACTCTTACCACTTCTATTTAACATAGTACAGGAAATTCTAGCCAGAGTAAATAATCAAGAAAAAGAAATTAAAGAAAACTAAATTAGAAAGGAAGAAGTAAAACCATCTCTGTTCACAGATGATATGATCTCACATGTAGAAAACCCTTAAAAAATCCACCAAAAACCCTGTCAGAACTAATAGTTAATTTACCAAATTAGCAGGATACAAAGTCAACCCAAGGATATCAGTTCCATTTATCCACTAACAATGAAAAACTTAAAAAGAAAATTACAAAACAATTTCATTTACAATATTTATCAATATGAATAAAATACTTGGGAATTATCTTCACTAAAAGCTATAAAACATTAATGAAAGAATGGAAAACACATAAATATAAAAAAATACCTTCCATTTTCACTGATTGGAAAACTTAGTATTGTTAAGATGTTAATACTACCCAAAGTGATCTACAGAATCAATGCAATTCCTATCAAAATCTTGATGTTTTTGCTAAAATAGAAAAACCTGCAACAACATTCATATGGCTTCCAAAGGAACCCAAAATAGCCAAAGCAATATTTAAAATCAAAAGAGCTGAAGAAATGCTTTCCAATTTCAAAACATATCACTAAGCTAAAATAATCAAAACTATGGTACTGGCATAACAACAGTGTATATATCAATGGAAAAGAATACAGAGGGGGCGACTGGGTGGCTCAGTCGGTTAAGCGTTCACCTTCAACTCAGGTCATGATCTCACAGTTGTGGGTTCGAGCCTTGCATCGGGCTCTGTGCTGACTGCTAGCTCAGAGCCTGGAGCCTGCTTCAGATTCTGTGTCTCCCTCTCTCTCTGACCCTCTCCTGCTCGCACTGTCTCTCTCTGTCTCTCAAAAATAAATAAATAAATAAATAAATAAATAAATAAATAAATAAATAAATAAATAAATATATGTGTGTGTGTGTGTGTATAAAGAATACAGAGAGCCCCAAAATAAACCCTTGCATATATGGTATACATGATCAAATAGTTTTTGACAAAAGTGCCAAGACCATTCAATGGGAAAAGGACAGTAGTTTTCAAGAAATGGTCCTAGAAAAACTGGATATCCACTTGCTAAAGAATGAAGCTAGACCCTTACTTTTAACACCATAGAAAAATTAATTCAAAATCATTCAAATATTTACATTAATTTATAATATCTAAAATATAAAATTCCTATAAGAAAACACAGAGCACAGCTTCACAACAATTCAGCAAAAATTTTTTGGATCTGACACCAAAGTCACAGGCAATAAAAGAAAAATAGACAAACTGGACAGAATGAAAATTTTAAATTTTGTGCCTCAAAATACACTATCAAAAGAGTAAATAAAAATGCACAAAATAAGAGCTAGTATTTGAAAATCATATATCTGTTAAGTAACTAATATCCAAAATATACAGGGAACTAAGCAACAATAACATCAACACCTCAATCCAAAATAGACAATGTCTTGAACAGATACTTTTCCAAAGAAGATATACAAATGGCTAAGAAGCCCATAAAAGATGTTCAGCATCACTGATCACTGGAGATACGCAAATCAAAACTACAATGAGATACCACCTTACACCCATTAGAATGGCTAGTATAAAAAAAAATAAAAGTAAAAATAAAAATAACAAGTGTACGTAAAGACATGGAGAAATTATAACCTTGGGCATCTCTGGTAAGGATATGAAATTGTACAACCATTGTGGAAAACCTGGTGATTCCCCCCAAACTAGTGATGATGGTTGCAGAGCACTAAGTATAATTAATACCATTGAACTCTACACTTAATTAAGATAGTAAACTTTATGTTATGTGTATTTTATCACAATTAAAAAAATTTTTAAATTACTTATCACTCTGCTAAGTCCTAGGCATATGAAGTGGAAATAAATGATAGCATTATGGAATTAAATTACATCCAACAAGCTAGACTTTAGTTGCTCTTGAAGGATTGCTAATCAGGGTTTTAAAATTAAGGGTAATTGTTAATGTAGGACACAAGAACACTCTAAACTGAAGCTCTTCTCTCAGACTGCATATAATTTAGTGTTTACTACATTTCAATTTAATAAATATTGTCTATAAAGTTGAGAGGTAAGTGATATATGGCCACTATATGCATTAAACATGTTATTGATAGAGAAGTCACACAGATACATGGTAAGCATACAGAGTATAATCTCACAATGTGATTAAGATAGAAATACAATGTTAGTAGATGAACCTCTTAGAGGTTCAGTGAGATTTTTTCCCTTTTTTCCATTTTCTTTGTAGGTAAACCTATGCAAAACTTTAGCTATAAGGTTCTAATTTAAAAAAAACTCTACATAAAGGAAGATATCCAAATGGTTGATAAAATTTATCAGCATTTGTTATTAGAAAAATGTACATTTAAACCACAAAATAAAAACCATATTCACCATGAGAATGATTAGAGGAAACTGGCAACAGCAAGTAGCAACAAAGACGGAGATCAACTGAAACTCTCATAAAATGTTGAGGGGTGCTTACATTGGAGCAACTATTTTGAAATACCCTTGACAGTTTCTTATAAATTTAAAATAAACCTCACTTACAACCAACCAATTATAGTATTCTTTTTCATTACCCAAAATAAATGAAAATATGCCTATAAAAATATCATATAAAAGTATTTACAGTAGCTTTATTCATAATAGACAAAAACTGGAGAGGAGAAATCACATATCCCCCCCCCAAAAAAATAATAAGATATCTGCACTGTATTCATGTAACAGGATATTGTTCAGCAATTAAATGGAAAAAAATGTTGAATGATATTATATCACAAGAAGCCAAACACAGAAGAATATGCATTATGTGATTCCTTTAATATGAAGTGTAGTAACAGGCAACATGAATCTCAGATAACAAAACTAGCAGTGTTGGTTTTTTGGGGATTCAGCAAGGAATGAGTAGAAATGAGGCACAAAAGGACTTTCAGAGTTGATGAAAATGATCCATATGTTCATAAGCGAGTCAGTAATTACAGAGTTGTATGCAGGTATCAAAATTCATCAAGCTGTACTCTTGAATATGTGCACTTTATTGTATGTAAGTTACAAGTATGTTAAAATAAAATTTAGATTAACTGAAAATGGTTTTTCAAGAATGAATATTTTATCACTGACATAGCTTAGACTTACTGGCAAATAGGTATGCGAAACAGACCAACTTTTTTCTGGCTTTATTATTGCTTTTAAATTCTTTAGAGACAACATACTTTTCTACTACCTGCTACTTGGACAGATCTCCCCCTCTCCACTGCAGTGGGGATGTTACTGCCAATTCCCTACTCCTTGAAATGGCCAATAAAGAACTTCACAATATGTCTCCTGGCTGGCCTCATAGTCCACATCCATTTGTTCATCACTGTTAGAGGACAAAACATGCCTGGTGGAACTGACTCCATCCCTATTCTATTAGTGAGAACCTTCCTGACTTAGGACCTTTCCTTGCTTAGGGTCGTGGTTCTACAAACAGGAAGTGTAGCACTGCCTCAGCCATTTTGTTGCCATCAGGCAAAGTAGTCTGGAGTCAAGTCAGAAGAGAGGAAAATATAGTAAAGGGAACTAAAGAAAAATGGACCCAGACCCTAATCTATTTGGGACTAAAGTCAGCCATGCCTCTGGGTTTTCAGTACAGGTCATAATAACTCCTGATTTGAGTTTAGCTATTTGTTAAACTAGAAGTCATAGCTGCTTCAAAGAGGAATAATTCTGTTTTATTCAACTGTATAATACCAACATTTTTTCCCCACAGAATATACTTTTAAATTAATGAAGTTAATCCAGAAGAATTTACATTTTATGGATTGAGAATAAAAAAAAGGATAAAGTTTTATTTTCCTTTGAGTTCTGCAGAACTCAGTGAAATAATGTTTTAATTGAAGACAGTTGTTCTAAATTTTGTGTTTGGTTCTGAAATGTTAAAGATAATGCCTGGTGCATAAATACCACACCAAAAAAGACTGCTTCAGCTTTGCTGCTTTCTATTTTCACCTAGTTAATGGAGCTCATCTAGCTATCTCTTTTTCATTTCTTCAATTTTATTTTTTCCAGTGACCCGTGAACATTCCAATCTGAAAATGATATCTTGATTTTGTAATTAATCCTGTGGTTCCTAGGTGTAGGGGTAGGTCACAATTGATAATAATGAGTTTACCTGTTATTCTACAAATAAGTCAGATGGTGATTGGCATCTACACCCACTCAACTCCCACTCAATCTGCTTGAGCACCAACCCCAAGGTGCCTAGTTGACTGATATCAGGAGTGACTTGCCTTCTTATGCTAAAAATATGTGAATTTGACCTTGTGTAAAAAACTTGTTATAGGAGTTTCTTCTTTTGTGATTATAGGGGCAAATATTACATTTCCTGAGAAAACCTGTTTTTCTTCTCCCCAAAACACAGGCTATTGACCCCTGCTCACAAAAGAACTAACTCTTGCCTATGCTATCCTAAAAACATTGCCTTGTATGAATGCTAAAGATCCCTTCCTTCCCCAAGTGATAAGCATCTAGTCACCTACTTCAATCACTATCGAATAAGGTTATGCTTGAGTCTTCTACCAATCTATGTTCTGGAAAACTTTTACATACCAAAGAATTTGTCATCAGAAATCACTGTCTAAGGCAACTACCACTTCTGTTTTGTACCCCATACATTTTTCAATAAAAAACCTACTCTCTGGTCAGTGCAGAGATGCCTGCCTGGTGAGCAGACAGAAGCTGAGGCTCTCTCGCTCCCTTTCGCTAACACTGTCCATCCTTCAGGGAGTCCTGGACCTGCTGGAGCTGGTCTCTGGCACTGCAGGTCCCACATCCCAATTTATTTTTCCTCACTTAACCCAGAATTAAATA
The DNA here is from genome assembly GCA_004023845.1 of Helogale parvula. Classification (NCBI taxonomy): domain Eukaryota; kingdom Metazoa; phylum Chordata; class Mammalia; order Carnivora; family Herpestidae; genus Helogale; species Helogale parvula. The sequence goes on along the minus strand of PJEM01012671.1, from coordinate 5,146 downwards.
GTATCTTTACAGACTGAAATCTATAGGTCAAGAAACGATTCAATCATTTGGGTAATCATTTTGAGACAAAATCAAAAGTTCACTGTGATATATCTGCATGTTTTATTTAAAATATATTTGACTTAAAGCACACAAACACATGTTTCAGTTTGATTTTTTAAATATTCAGAGAGCAACATGAGATAATTTTATTTAACTACAGAGCCTATGTTTTCTATTCTTGTATTTTTTCTTATTACTTATACTTTTCACCATTGATCACCCCTTATTATTTACTTCTGTCTTCCACAACATTCTAATCAGCTACATAATTACCCTCAAGCCCAAAGTGTCATCATTCTAATTTTGTGACTTTTCCAATCCATATTTGCGCTGCTCAGTGTGACTGTAATTTTTGTAAATAACTAGCCAACTATCACCGGACACTTAAAGCAATCATACAATATTTCTCTAGTCATCTCATTTATTCTGTGTTGTAATCATTTAAGCCTTCAACACTTTCCTCAATCATCTCCTTTCCAAGATCCACTTCCATTCAAAAATTGATTTCACCATTCACTTCTAAAAACAATCATTATAAATTATATGAAAGTTCACTATAGCTTTAGAAGATCTAAATGGGCTAACATCCTTCTTCTATTTTCTAGACTCTATGAAAGATAAATCAATTCAATTGTGTTTGACACCAAAGTCCTCATATCATCCCAGGAACCTCACTTAACAAGTTTTCCCATTAATATCTTAATATCTAACATGTACAAACACATTCTCTATTTTTTCTCACCATACAGTTTAAGCTTGCATACATCTTTCTCATCTTAAGCAATGACAATACTGTCTTCCATTTAAATTCAAGGTTCCTGAGAAAATATCCCACTGAATAATCAACCAACAAAAATTAACTGTACTAGACCTACTCTGCTCTTTAAAGCAACGTTTGTGAAAATCAACAGCTTCTTTCAGCTAAATTTAACAAAATAACTTTAGTTCTCTTCTCACTTAAAAACCTGTGGCATTTGACAAATTTTATCAAATCTTCATCTTTTAGTAGATACTTCCATTTGATGTATACAGAATAATAGGTCCTTAACACTTTATTTAACGAGAACATGGCCCTGCTGACAAGTTGACAGCAGATTTCTATTTTTCAGAACTGTGAGATATAAATTTCTGTTGTGTTAATCCATCTAGTTGTGGTACTCTGTTATGGAGCCCTAGTAAATTAATACAGATTTTTTTTTTTGCATTTTTCCCTGGCTTTCTTCTGTTCCAATCTTCATGCTCTTAATATATCATCTTATTATTTACAATGGCTACAATTACCATCAACAGTGGGAAAAAACGTCACATGACATTCAAGGCTTTTGATGTTCTATGATTGCTTTTTAAGGTGAAATGTTTTACATGTGCCATGTAAAGAGTCGGTATCTTAGATCAGAAAGTAGCTCTAAAAGCTAGTTGTATTTGGAAAAGGCACTAAACTTAAGTTTCAGTTTCTGGACCTGAAAACTGAAGTTATAAAAGTATCTACAATGTTACTCTATAACTGTCCTATCAGTCCTCTTACTTATTCCTTTTTATTTTCTTCTTTTTTAAAAGAGCATAAATAGGATTTTCCAATGCCAGGAACTGGATGTATTGAAAAAAATCAACCCTTTAAATGAAGTCAGAAAAAGTTTATTATATGTATTACCATGTATTTTCTACTTCTTAATAGCTCTCTCTTTTTTTTTCCTGTATAAAGATCCAGGGGAAAAAAAAGTGAATTTGAGAAACCGTATCGACACAAGCACAAAATGCCAATGAGCTGATTATTACTGATCAAAAGCAAAAATTTCTATATAAGCCATTTAAATTAGGCTTGATTTCTGATTTAATGGTTCCCAATAAAAATCGATAATTAAAAAATTAGTATACATCTATTTGGTGAATTTAATAGATTTCTACCAAGACACAATCAATATTCATCATCAAATATATTAGTACAGTTTCTGATCATGATTTATCTTTCATCCTGTTTAAAAAATGTATATTCTCTCTTGATGTATTTAAACTACTCAGATTTGTTGTTGTTGATGACATTTTGCTTTTTTTGTTTTTATACTAGTTCTTGCCCATGGTTTGCTGGGTTGGTTTTACTCAATTTTAATGACCATTCAGAGTTAAGGGCACATTCACAGAGTTAACAGTTCAGGTGTTGAACTATTTCCAGGACTTTTAGTTGAAGAGTTTATAACTACTGTATATACTTATAGGACAAAAATGCATTAATAGAAATTATAAAGTTTATTGGTTCCACCTAGTGGCAATGAAAAGCAAGTTAAAAATAAAATTAGCACTATAATATTATTAAAAGGCTGTGACTCTGAAAAGTTTACTTATGTGACCTTTCCATTCTGGTGGATATTCAATGCTTAAAATAAAACCCACTATTTAAAAAACTCATATAAATGAATTTCAGATTTCCATACCAATTCTTTTCCAGTAGAATACTCTTTTTCCCCCTTAAAGAGCTGTCTGAACAAAAAAAAAGAGCTAACTGAAATAGGATCCCCTGATAATTGTAAGGTTTTTGGTTATTGTTTAACTTTTCCTACTAATTAAGCATATGCTTCCTTCTACATATCTATTAACTGCCATTCATTAAGCTGTTGAGACCTGAATAAATAGCCATAAGAATATTTATAAATAATCAAAAACAAAAACAGATTTATAAGCTAATATGATAGTTCTTACATGGAAATTCATCTTTATTATGAACTAATAAAATACAAGAAATGCTTTCAAGAACTAATCATTTTATCAGCAAAGGCCCCATACTTTCTACAAAATAACACTCAAGCAGATGAAATGTTTTCATGATAAAAAATACTAAATTATGCTTCCTTCAAATTGCATAGTTATGGCATCCCATGCTAATTGTATTTATTATTATAAAACCTGATAAAATAATGATATATGAATAAACTATTTTTCCAGTACAGATATCGTTAGAACACCTGTCAAGAAAATTATTTCTTGTCTTCTGCTTCAATAGCACCTTTGAGGTTCTTATGAAAGCTATTTATGTCTTACAACTAAATTCATTTTTATTGTCTAATGCTGCAAAAATTCACACTGCACATAGTGTGTTTTATCATAGAAAAACCTTTCCAGTTTAGTTATGACAGACCTGAGTTTTATATGCTGTGCAAAAATATCTGATCTGTGTACAAAGCACACTGCTAGGAAAAAGAACATTTCCAGATAACATTGGATATCATTAACTAAACTTTTAGGTATTTTAAGAGAAGAAAATAAAAGGAAAATTACAACTGAGTATTCTTTTTCAGATAAGAATAATATGCTACATTAGGCAAAAGGAATAAAATCTTCAGCTTGTCAACTTTCAATCTTGCTTGTTTAATTAATTTTACATATAAAAGCAAATGACTTAAAAATCATTCCATGATAGCAAATTACTTTGCCATTTTTACCTTTGCAGCTTTCTAGAGATAAGCTACCACATCCTTTTATAGCTGTCACAATTGTGGGGGCTTAATGTTGTTATTATTGAACACCAGAGGAGAAATAATGGATGAAAATAGCATTGCCCGTATATTCTTATCATGGTTTTTTAAGTTACACTGAATCATGAAGAATGCAAGCACAGACAAATAATATGCTGTTTGGATTAATAAAATTACTAATGTAATACATCTAATTAACATATTGTAGACTGCTTACCTCTCAATATGAATATATACATGATGCTCATTTTAAAATCATATTGTGTAATCCTATTATTTGATGACAAGGTAAATTATAAATCTAAATACCATGGCTGTAGTGCAGACACAGAGAGCAAGGTTTATAACATAAAGTACTGTTCGCTCCTCTCTCAGAAGAGAGACAGAGACTAATAAACAGACAAGGAACATGCTGAGCGGGAAAACCTATGAAAAAAATACTCAGTTAATCAGCAATCCTTAACTCTTAGAAAACCTGAGTGTGTGTAAACTGAGCATACCTGACTCTATGTAAAACTTCATATGGTGATCTTCATATTTCTTCAAACTATCGTGTCCACTGAAAAAGGTATATCTGATGATATATGCATCCCAAACTGCAGCTTAACCCAAGTAGGCACAGGAAGCACAAGTAGTACTTCAAAGAATAATTAATATTCTTCACATTAATATTAGTTTGTAAAAAACTAGAATATGCTCTTAATTCCAAAGTCCTGTAACATCTCAGAGGCGTGCTCCTGCCACAGAGCAGTTCTATCCTCGTTCCTGTATCTTTCCTTCCAAGGCTACATGTCTTCCCCCGTCGTGAACTCTAGGAATTTACCCAAATGTGTATTTCTAGTGAGCCCTCCACTGACATCTTTACACCCTTTTTTTTAAAGTAAATATACACTCTTTTAATTTTTTTCTTTCACTAAGTTAGTAATTTTATTTTTTTCTTTCACAGTTTACTGTCAAATTGGTTTCCATAAAACACCTAGTGCTCATCCCAACAAGTGCCCTCCTCCATGCCCATCACCCCCCTTCCCCTCTCCTCCACCCCATCAGCCCTCAGTCTGTTCTCAGTATTCAATGTACACTCCTTTTAAAAGTACATTTGAGGGGTGCCTGGATGGCTCAGTCTGTTGAGCTTCTGACTTCAGCTGAGGTCGTAACCTCAAGGTCTGTGAGTCTGAGCCCTGAATCAGGCTCCCTGCTGTCAGGACAGAGCTTACTTCAGAAATTCTGTCCCCCAGTCTCTCTCCTCTTCCCTGTTCACTCTTTTTCTCTAAAAAAATAAATAAAGGGGAGGAGCCAAGATGGCGGAGAGGAAGGGAGCTCTGTAAACTTCATCTGCCCCATCGATCAAACTGAGAAGGACACTGCTCTCATCTGCAAGAGCGGAAGGAGAAAATACGAACTCCAGAAGGAAGAGAACCTGAAGGATACCTGAGTGAGGGAGTGCGAACTGGGGAGATTGGAAAACGGGCCAGCCCGAGACGGGCAGGGGAGGTGGCAGCCCCAGCCCACCGCGGGGGAAGCGCGCGGAGCCCGAGAGACAGAGAGACTGAACACGCTCATAGTACTGTCTCTGGGGAAGAGGTAAAGAGCGCTTAACTGCGCTTGGAGAAACTCACTCCGTAGATAACTGCTGGGTG
>PJEM01012670.1:0-45623 GCA_004023845.1 Helogale parvula | reverse complement strand
CATGTGATGGTGTCAAGTTCACCAGTTTCCACATTTAGCTCTTCGTGGGGGTGGGATCCCGGGAAACAGAGCTGAGGCAAGAAGCATTCAGGATGTTGGGGGGGGGTCACATGGGGGTACATTTGGGCTCAGTACCAGCAGATGTGCTTGACAATCTCCTGGAAGATTCCTCTGCCAGGTGGTGAGCTCCCCATCCCTACAAGAGTTCAAAGTATTGCAGGGCAGTGAAGGGAGAGCGTCCTGTATGAGGAAGAGGGGAGTTAAACCAACATCACTGTCTGGGCTGAGGTTCTGATCTCAGGATGTCTGTTTCTACCCCACGTGTCTCTGGACCGATTCCGTGATTCTGGGGGTCCAGTAAGCTGAGGAGGAGGCCCCAAATCTCGAGATTCCTCAATTCTCAGACCGTCAGGCCTATGAGTCCATGGCTGATTCTGTGATTCTAGAATTCTGGGATTCTGTGAAAGAGACCAGATGCTCACATTCTGTGATTCAAAGGTTTTCTGAAAGCATCTTTGAATCCATGAAGGATGCTCTGATTCTCAGCTCCCGTGCATCACAGGTGCCGTGAAAGGACAGGCAGATCTGAAGATGGAGGAAGGCTCTCGACCCTCCACCCGCCCGCATCAGTGTCTGCAGAGGGAGGACCCTGGGCCCTGACCTGCAAGGTCCCCTCAGCGCTCAGTGTGGGTCCCCTGGGGTCCCTGACCCCACACGCCTGTCTCCTCACCTGGCTCTCTGCCCCCCAGGTCCCCTCATGCTGAGAGGGTGCGACGGGTCCTGAAGCCCCAGGTGACAGAGCTGTGCTCTGCACCAGTGCTGCTCTGGTGTCATTTTCCTGCTGTGTTAATTATGAGGCGTGTGGTGGGGACACAGCCTTTGCTAAGTGGAATTTTCTGGTGTGTCTCCCTCAGTACAAGCCGCTTGGGAATGGGAAGGCAGGAGCCCGTTTACATTTCAGTTCTGTGTGTTTTTCCTGATGCGCTCATCCTGCTCTGCCGTGGATGTCCCTCCCTGCTCCCTGTTCCTCTGGGTGCTCTCCGTGGGCTCTGAGCAACGGCCGTCCTACCAGGTCAGTGGGTTTCTTGGGAAAGGAACCGGATCCAGGGAGGGAAGTAATAGAGACGAGGCAGGCGGGGCTGGAATTCTGGAGGAACCGGGTCACAGTCGATCCTCCGGGATGGCCCAGGGGCCCCTCCTTGCCCACCAGGAAGGCTGGGGTCCACGGGCGCCGCAGAGCTCAGAGCCTGGCAGACTTGGCTGTGGGGACTGGGACAAGCCACTCCCCTCCCTGAGCCCCAGGAGCCTCCTGGGAAATATCCTGAGCTGGGGAGCTCCTGTAGCCCTGAGACACTGACCTTGTGGAGGCTATTCTCCATCTGGGAGTTCCCCACCCACCTCCTTTATTGTGGAACCTTTCCTGGCCCTGTAGGGCCCTACTCAGATGCCCCTTCCTCCAGGCAGGCTTCCCTACTCTTGCAGGGGACACCACAGCAGCCTGTGCTCCTGTCCACAGATGTTTTCACACTTCATAGTGCTGTGTGCTCCATACCAGTTTCTCTGCTCTGCTGGAGCAGCGTGAAGGTATGACCTTGACTGTTCAGCACCATCTGCATCATGGCACTTGTTGACATATAACAAGTGGTCAACTGCTTTTTACTGGATGGAAAGATGGATGGATGCATGCATGCATGCATGGACACATGGATGGACAGATGCATGGATGGATGCATGCATGCATGGACACATGGATGGACAGATGCATGGATGGATGGATGCATGCATGGATGCATGCATGCATGGACACATGGATGGACAGATGCATGGATGGATGGATGCATGCATGGACACATGGATGGACGGATGCATGGATGGACAGATGCATGGATGGATGGATGCGTGGGTGGATGGATGCATGCATGGACACATGGATGGACAGATGCATGGATGGATGGATGCATGCATGGACACATGGATGGACAGATGCATGGATGGACGGATGCATGGATGGATGGATGCGTGGGTGGATGGATGCGTGGACAGATGGATGGATGCATAGATAGATGGATACATGGATGGATGCGTGGATGGATGGATGAGAGTGTCAGGAACGACACATCTAATACTTAGAGCTGATCCAAGTGGTTCCCCAGATTTTACCAAACTCTGCCTGCCTGACCAGCAGATCTCCAACCCCTGTGAAGACAAAATGTCTCAGGAGATGAAGCCCTACTCTTCTGGGGTCTCAACCTGCCTTTCCTTGTTGCTCCTCACAGCCACAGCCCTGAGCGGGGGGCGGGGGAGGGGGGGTTAGGTCTCTTGGACACAACCAAGGACGCGGTGGCTCCAAGAGTCTATGTCACTCCCCTTCCCCAGTGGGTGGCCCAGCTGGACACACACCCAGGCCTGCCTGGCTTGGAGCTGTGAAGCATGAGGAGGGGGCCCCTGGTGGAGATGCTTGCGGGGGGGCTGTGTTCATTGGGTGACAAGCTCTCTTCCCTGACAAAAGCCATTGGTCCCCACACCTAGAACCAGCCCCTGGTGAAAACAAGGATACTAATGCTAACAATAATAAAAGCCCTGCGGCCACCGCCATAGCAGGGCACTGACCCCGTGCCGGGCTCTGGGCCAGCACTCCAGCTTTCTCACCCCGTTTACCCGTCTCCACAGCCCCGCGAGACAGAGGAGGCAAGTGGAGCTCCAGGAGCAGTGGCCTGCCCGCGGTCCCTTAGCCACAGGCGGGGCCAGGCTGGACCCCCGGGGATCTCACACCCAGTTCACAGGCCTCTACAGTGTCCCCCAAGTTCCGGTAGTTTCTCTGGCCTCTCGGTGCTTTTGGCCACCTCCACCCTCCACCTCCCTTCAGATTAACTCGAAATAGGCTCCCTTTTCAATTTGTCTACCCCTAAGCAGTCTTCCCTTATCCATTGGACTTTGGAAGCCAGATGATTCTCCTTCTTCTTCCTTTTTTTTTTTTTTTTGAGAAGTGTGAGCTGGGGATAGGGACAGAGAGAGAGAGAGAGAGAGAGAGAGAGAGAGAGAGAATCTTAGCAGGCTCCATGATCAGTGCAGAGTCCAGTTCAGGGCTCAATCCCACAACCCTGGGATCGTGACCTGAGCCAAAATTAAGAGTTGGATGCTCAACCGAGTGAGCCACCCAGGTGCCCCTCTGATTCCTCAGATTTTGACGTATCGTCAGAAGGTCCACAGTAGCATAGCTGAGTATAGCACAGTAAGATATGTTATAATTGTTCTGTTTAACTATTAGTTACCGTTATTAACTTCTTCTTGTGCTTAACTTATAAACATAACTTTATCATAGGTATGTACATACAGGAAAATACATAGTGTATGCCAGCTTTAGTACTATTCACAATTTCGAGCATCTACTGGTGGTCTTGGCACATACCCCACACAGACAAGAGAGGAGTACTCTAACCATGAAATCAAAGGTCCAACGCACTAATTGCTCGTGGAGTTTTTCCCCTAATGTTCATTAAAATAAATACATGACTGGTAAATATAAAATGTTCTTCTGGGCACCGCTGGTAGTCCTGTCTCAGACTCGCTGGGAGCAGATCCCTCTCCCTGGGAGGCGCCCCCGGCTGCTACTGGAGAGGCCGGGAGGGGCGGGGAGGAGGTGGCATCTGGGCGGGTGGACAAGGCGTGGCCTCCCTCGGCCCCGCCCAGGACAGCAATGGTTCGCGCCCCCCCCCCCCCCGGGAGGCCCCACCCCTGCCTGCTGCCCTGGCCTGGCCCTTGGCAAAGGGAACACCAGGGCAGCTGGATGGGCGTCCGGCTGACCACGGCCCCATGGGGAAGGAATCGAAAGCCCCCAGTGGCCCCTGAGATGGGGTGTACCTCGGGGTGCTCACCACAGACCCCTCCTCTCTTCTAAAGAAAGCTCCAGGCACCCAGAAGCAGAATCCCCAGCTCTGTGCCGCCCCAGGGAGAGAAGCCAGGAGGTGGCCTTCTGTTCGTGTGCAAAGGGTCCTGCCAAAAATGAAGACAGGAAACTGCAAAGGAAGATTTGGCAACTGAAAAACGGAAACAGAACCGTCTAGAAAGGCAGTCACATCCCCAGCCCAGAAAGGCAACTGATGGGTTGAAGGACAGACAGAAAAGCCTCCAGGCTGGAGTGAGGGCTGCAAAAGTGGAGGAAGAGGGCTAAGCTGGCCTGTCTGCCCCCGGGGCCCCCACTAAAGGGTGTGCGGTGAGGCTACAGGAAGTCCGGATGCAACACCAGCAGAAAGAGAAGCACCAGGGCCTATGTGGGGCGACCGGGTTCAAGTCTCAGCTCCTCTGCAATTTCCTTCCTCCTCTCTGAGCCTCACTTTTCCCTATCTGTAAAATGGGAGAGACTAGTACCTATGTCTCTAAGTCGTTGTGAAGAATAACAATTCTTAACACACTCAATATGTGTCAGCGATCACAGAATTTTTATGTTATTGCATATTTTATTTACTATCCGTTCAGCTGATGTTTGTGGGTAGCAAAGGGAGCAGGTGTGTTATGTGTGCCCCCAGATATTACTGATTCATTTAGTCACCAAGCATGTTTACTGAGCACCTGTTTTGACCCAGATGGTGCTAAGTGTTGGGCATGGGTACAAAACAGAGCTGGGAAGCAGAGTTCAAACTGGGAAATAATTCACCTGCAGCCACACTCTCCCATGGGGCTCCTTAGGGCTGATGATGGCACCGGAGTGTCGAGGACGCTCACACCGATGACGTGTCCCCTGTGTGTCTAGCCCAGGCCGAGGCTCGTCCTGCGGCAGCCAGTCACGGAGTTGTCAGTGGAAACCTGGGAAGCCGGAGGCCAGCCCCCACCCCACAGACAGACAGGGAGCCTCAAAGAAGGGGAGGGGTGGGTCCAGCGTGTCCCGTGCTGGGCACTCAAGCAGGTCTTGCACCCAGGCCCGGGCAGAGGCAGGGTGGCCTCTCGGAACCCCCGGGGTCTCCTTAAAATGCAGGTTCCAATGCTCCCATCCACGTGCAGACTTCAGATCCCTCCACAGGCTGTGGGAGTCCCAGGCGGCTGGGGGACAGCAGAGCCCATGCGAGGGAGCCCCTGGAGAGGGAGCAGCTGGGACACCGCCAGGCTCTTCTCCGACCTTGACCTTCCCCGAGTCTGAAATCCCGCACCTGCATGGAGCCAGGACCCAGGCCCAGCGCCAAGGACCTGCCACACGGGGCTCGGGAACAGTTGGCACTGTCCTCTGTGCCACCCCCGGCTGTTCTCCCACACCGTCTGTGGTGCTGGCACATGGTACAGGCCACCTGCCTCAGCCCCACCTCAAAGGCTCTCTACACTGCCCCCCTGCACACCCCACACTCCCCGTCACCACTGTCGCAGAGTAGGGCAGCCACTCGTGCTTTAAAGGAGGGGCCGATAGGAAGGAGCCGCTTCAGGCCCTGCTACCCTGAGGGGACCACGGGAGGGGACACGTTCTGACCTGTGGGGAGGTTTCCCACCAGGGAGGAGAGGGCATTCTTGATCTGGAGGAAGTGTTGTCTCCTCCTCAAAGCCCTGGTGGGAGACCTGTGGCCGAGGGTCACCTGGGCCCAAACCCCAGCAAAGATGGCGTTTTCATCCTGAGCCCCAGGGACACTTCATCTTGCTCCTGGCATCTTGTTTCAGGGTGCACCCCCCAGAGAGGTGGGAATCATTCTCCCATTTCCCAGATGAGCAAACTGAGACCTGGAGGGGCAGTCAGGTGTCCCAACTCTCACAGCACATCAAGGACAGTCCCAGGACTCACCCCTAGCTCTTTGGATTGTGGACTCCAAGTTCTCTTGATGGCACCTGTTTTGGGGGCCCCTCAGCTCCCTCTGCTTGGGTCTCTCATATCCACCTTCCCCCACCACGCTATAGCTCTTCTTAGCTCCAAAGCAGTTATATCCTGATCTGGGGACAAAGGACTCAGCCATTTGCAAAGGGAAACAAGAAGGAAGGGGACAGGAAGATGCCCCTCGGATGTTGTTGTTCAGCCCCTAGCCCACTCCCAGCAGTCAGGCCTAGGCTGTGCCCTTGACCGGCAAAGCCTCTGAGCAGAGCAAGGCCAGAACAAGCAGATATGCCGGAGTCAGGGATGCAGAGGGTGGCCGAGCAAGAGGAGGGAGGATGGCCTTTCCTAGGGAGACCGCAGACACATTTGCCCCAGTGAGAGGTCACTGCCTCCCTGGGAGGCTTTCGGAGGAGGGGCCAAGGGGACCAAGTGACAGGGACAAAGCCAGCTGTCTGACCAGGTCTGAGCCCTCTTCCCATTTCACATATAGGGAAACTGAGGCCCAGAATGAGCTACAAAATGGCAGCAAAGAGGGAGTGAGAACAGCAGGAAATTTGGAGATACCAGGCCGGGCTTCCAATGCAGCTCAGATGCTTTGGCAAACCCTACACATCTCTGAGCCACCTTCTAACAAACTTGCCAGTGTTCCCTGATCACCCATCGGCCACACACATCTGTGAGACTTAGCTCCCCTCTGTCGGTAAAGTGGGTCTGTAATACGATCACCGTGGAGTATAAGTTAGAAAATCCATGTAAAGCTCCTAGCACGCGTCGGTGCCCAGGAAACAGTGGCTCAGTAGAGGATCAAAGCTGCCCTGACCTAAATCCCCAGGAGCTGCATCCCGTCCGTCCAGGGAGCAGAGCACTGGGCACTCAGCCAGGAGCGGCTCCGAAGAGAGAGTAGCCGTGTCTTCCGGGCACAGACGCCCCCTCCCGATGCCTGTAGTCTCCCACATCAGTTGCATTTAGAACAGATGGGTGTCGGGATTTCCCCCTCACTTTTCACAGAGCTCTGGGCCAGGAGATACCCATGCAGTTAAAATAGAAATGCGAAAGTACCCTCTAGCAGGAGTGAGCCACCTTCCCTCCCTTGCAAATCCATCAATGAACTGTAATTGCAAAGACGGACCTTTTATAGAACTTTGTTCACCAATTCTTTGCAGGACAAAAGGTTCCTGAGGCCTAAAGAAAGAAAGAAGTGTATATTTGTTAAGTTAATTCTTTATCTATATAAAAATCAAGACAACAAAAATACTGGTTAGAAAGCACCTTGGCAGTTAGACCATGATGGACCTGGGGAGAGACGCTGGCTTTCTTTTTTTCTGGGACTTGTTTATTACCTTTCGCTAATCAAATCAAGATCTGAGAGAGACGCGGGAATTACAGGGAGAGGGTGGGCTGCGCGGGGACCTGCAGCAGACGTGGGGAGAATTGGGGAGAGGTAGGAGCAGGAGATTGGGTTTGGAAGGCCCCAAGATGCTGGCACCTGCCTTCCTCTGAGTCTGATGAGATGGTCCCTTTCAGACTCGCTGCCTCAGGGGCAAGAACATGGCAGGGTCCCAGGGCAAGGCTGCTCCAGGCAGGGATCCAGTGCAGGCCGGGCTCCCTAGAAGCAGAGGGAGAGGGGGACCTAGGGGCCGGTGGCTTCTGGAGGGCACCTCCTCGGGAGGAGGAGCAAGGGAAGGGCGAGGGTCCGGCTGGAGTCCAGCCTGGGCCTAAGCCCACCGGGGGCCCTGAACCCATCCGCCACTGCGTGTCTGTGCCCCTCGGACTGAGTGGGGCCTTCTGTGCCCTGTGTCAGCTGGTCATTAGCTGGAGGTCACCAAGTGGGGAGAGCATAACCTCAGCCTTTTCAAGGTGAGTGGCACAGTCAACTCTCCTTGGCTGAGGTCAGTGCTCATTGCTGCTGTATCATGGCTGCGCTGACCCTCTAAAGATCTACATACATACCAGCTTCTACACATGTTATGGGTGGACTTGCGTGCTCCAGAAATTCATATGTTGACGTCATATCCCCCAGTGCTTCAGAACGTGACCTCATTTGGAGAGTGGGCCCTTACAGAGGTACTGAGTTACAATGAGGTCTTTAGGGTGGGTCCTAATTCCATATGACCAGTGTCCTAATAAACAGGGGGATTTGGGCACAGATATGCACCCAGGGGAAAATGACACATAAAGATGAAGACTGATGGAGGTGATGCTTCTTCGCCAAGGAACACCAAAAATCGCCAGCAAGCCACCAGAAGCTAGGGCAGAGGCGTGGAACAGATTCTTCCTCTCAGCCCTCACTAGGATCCATGGTCCAGCTGACACCTTGACCTTGAGCCTCTGGAACCATGAGACAACAGACTTCTGTTGTCTAAGCCACCCGTCCGCTTCGTCATGGCAGATTGTCAGGAACATGCGGTGATTCTGCTCACCCAGCATCCAGGCCTCACCTCTGATGGCAGCCTCCAGATTTTCCTTGAGGAACCCCTGAGCAGCCCTCCGGTCCCCGGGGGTCCTGCAGAAATCACTCCACACGCAGCCGAAGGGTGGACAGAAATCTGGGCCTGGCCAATCAGAGTCCTGCATCCCGGCCACAGTGATTGTTTCAGAAATGGGCACATGACCCCATCCAAGCCAATGAGGCTGAAATCTGGAACTTTCTGTGGACTTGGAGACAATAGGTGATGAGCGTGGTCTCTACTACAAAACCATCTAGAGGAGAGGGCCTACCAGAATGTGAGGCCATCCTGGCAAAACCAGAACAAAGAAGGGACACAGATCTAATGACTTCATTTATTTAACTATTTGGGCTTTCACACACCATCCCTGATTTCTATATGTTTGTATGTATATATCTTCAAATGTGTAACTATAAACTGTTTCAGATCAATTTTGGAACATAAATTCTAAAACTACAAGAAAAAATAGATGGATTCAGACTGCAGCCCAGGGTGACCTTGAATTATAAAGAGAGACTATGTTATTAAACAAAAATTATAGTGATCATTTATGAAAGGCAAATTATATACTCCGTGTGCGCCAGGCATTAATGCCTTTTTTAACACCCATTACCTTAAGCCTCAGAGCCAGCCCTAGGACATGAGGCCTGTTATTCCTCCATTTGTTTTCCAGTGGAAGAAACTTGTGTTACTTTCAACCAGCCACTGCTCTACCCTGAACAAAAAAACCGACAGCACCCAGAAAGAAAACTATAGACCAATATCCTTTATTTCCTTCTCCTGCCTTCCTGTTGATTTCTTGAATATCTTCAGACTTCAATTTTTATTTATCTATATTGTTTTGGAGTGTATCTCTTTGTATAGCCTCTTTAGTGTTGCTTCTGAGTGTTGCATGATATCTACAAAATTTATCCGTTCTCCTGGTACCATCATTTTGCCACTTTGAGTGGAATGAAGAAAACGTACCTCCCCTGACCTTCCCCCACTCATAATATAAATGTTTTAACTATCTCTTCTACCTGCATTTAGAACCATACCAGACAGAGTTAAAGCGTTTGTTTCGACCATAAAACACAATTTAGAAAACTTAGAAAGGAAAGAAAAATCTATTGTATTGACTCATATTTTTGCTTACATTTGTTCTTTTTCCCCATACTCTGAGAATCCTCCTTTTATTGTTTCCTTTCCATTTAGAGAATCTTTAAGCCATTCTTTTAGGGCAGATCTTCTGACAACAAATTATCTTAATTTTCCTTCATTTGAGAATGTCTTGGTTTCTTCTTCCTTCGGGAAGGGTATATCCACCAAAGATGGGATTGCCTCTGACAGTTCTTGTCTTTCAGCACAGAGATACATTGTGCCGCTTCCTGGCAGCCTCCATGCTTTCTGATGAGAAATAACCTGTCTTCCGAATATTTCATCTTATAGATAAGGTGTTGATTCTCTCTCACTGCTTTCAAGATATTTTCTTTGTTTTTAATTTTTAGAAGTTTGACAATGATGTGTCTTGGTCTGTGTTTCTTTGGATTTTCCCCATTTCAGATTCATTCAGTTGCTTGAATCTATAGGTTTATATCTTTTGCCAGATTGGGGGGCAGTTTCAGCCATTGTTTCTTTGAGTTTTTCAGATCCTCCCTTCTCTTCTCCTTCTGGGACTCTGATAATACAAATGTTAGACCCTTCATTATTGCCCCATATGTCCCTGGCGATTTGCTTGTTTTCTTCTACAAGTATATTTTGTCTTTGCTGTTCAGATTGGGTAATTTCTGTTGTTCTGTCTTCAAGTTGATTGGCTTATTTCTCTGTGCTCTCTATTCGGTTGGTAAACACACCCACAGACTTTTTTATTTTGATTATTGTTATTTGTGGCACAGCATATCATCTATCTTGGAGAATTTTCCACGGGCACTTGAAAACAAATGTGTATTTTGGATAAAGCCTTCTGTAAGCGTCAATCAGATGCTCTCAATTATGTTGTCCTGTTATATATCTTTGCTGAGTTTCTAGCAGTTATATCAATTGCCAAGAGTATGGTCTTAAAGTTTTCCAGCTATAATTTTGGATTTGTCTATTTCTTCTTTAACCTTTATCCATTTTTGCTTCATGTATTTTGAGGTTTTATTATTTGGTACATATGTTTTTAAAATTGTTATCCCTTCTGGTGGATTGGCCCTTTAGTTATTATGTAATACCCCTCTTGTATTCTAGTAATGCTCTTGTCTACTGTATCTGATATTACTAAGGGTCCTCCATGTTTTTAATTAACATTTTTTACCTATTCTTTCCATTCTTTTAATTTCACCCTGTCTGTGTTGTTGTATTTCAAGTGAGTTACTTGGTGTGCAACACATTGTTGGATAACACATCATGTATTCTTTTGGGGTTTTGCTTATTCTGTTTTTTTAATGTTTTTATTTATTTTTGAGAGAGAGAGAGAGAGAGAGAGATAGTGTGAGCAGGGGAGGGTCAGAAAGAGAAGGAAACATAGAATCCAAAGACAGTCTCAAGGCTCTGAGCTAGCGGTCAGCACAGAGCCCAACGTGGGACTCAAACCCACAAACTGTGAGATCATGACCTGAGCCGAAGTTGGACGCTTAACCAACTGAGCCACACAGGCGCCCCACGTTCTGTTTTGCTTTTGAGCTACACTACCAATCTCTATCTTTTCATTGATGTATATAAACCATTTACATTTAATTATGGATAAGTTAGGGCTTAAGTCTGCCATTTTTATTTTGTTTTACTTGCTTCTCATTTCTTTGTATCTCTCTTCTTTCATTCCTGTGGTTACCTAAACATATCTTCTGGATTCCATATTGATTTGTTTATAGTGTTTTTGAAAACTTTGTATAGTTTTCTTAGGTTTCCATTAAGCATTATACATACATAATTTATTGCACTCTCCTGGTATTTATATTTACTACACTATAAACATGGACACTGCAAGTTATGTGCAGACACCTTACTTCCATTTTAGATCCCTCCCACTTTAAGCTAGTCTTAAGTACTTCCTTTACACACATCAGATACCACGTTCGATGATTTTCAATTTTTCTTCCATCACCAAATATGATTTTTTAAACTCATAAGAAAAAGGATGATCTAGGAGCACTTAACTGATCTGGGTGGCTCAGTCAGTTAAGTGTCCGACTTTGGCTCAGGTCATGATCTCACAATTTGTGGGTTCAAGCCCCGTGTCAGGCTCTGTGCTGACAGCTTAGAGCCTGGAACCTGCTTCAGATTCTGTGTCTCCCTCTCTCTCTGCCCCTCCCCGACTTGTGCTCTGCTTCTCTCTGTCTCAATAATAAATAAACAAAAAAAAATTTTTTAAAGAAAAAGGATGATCTATTCTATTTACCCCATCCATTCTAATAGTGTTCATTCCTTTCTGAAGTTCCAAGCCTTCTGTTATCATTTCTTTTCTATTTAGACTACTTATTTTAGCCATTCTTTAAGAATACATTTGCTAGCAAAACAAAACAAAAAAAACCTTTATTTTCACCTTAATTCTTTAAGAATAGTTTTATCACATACAGAATCCGTGGTTGATATTTCTGTTTCAGTACTTAAAAACTATTGTGCCACTTAACTGGAGCCTCAACAATTTCAAAATAGTCATCCACTGACATTCAGACTAATGTACCTTGTAAGTAACATGTAGTTCTTTCTGGCTACTTTCAAGATTTTTCATTGTCTTTAGCTCTTGAACATTTAATTATGATGTGACTTGGCATCAATTTCACATCAGTTTCTTTGAGTTTATCCTATTTGGTGTTCACTCAGCTTCTTGAATCTGTAGGTATATGTCTTTCACTAAGCTTAGAAGTTTTTAGCCATAATTATTTCTTCAAATACATTTTCAGTCCCACTCTCTCTATTCTCTTTCTGAGACTCCAAAGACATCACTGTTAGTTCTTTTTGCTATTGTCTAATAGGTCTCTGAAATTTTGTTCATTTTTTTAGTCTGTTTTCTCTCTCTTGTTCAGATTCAGCAAATTCTATTGATCTCCACTCAAGGTCGCTGAGTCTGTCATCTGCCATGTCCATTCCACTGTTGAGCCAGCCATTGAAGTTTTTGTGGGGTTTTTTAGTCATTGCATATTTTAGTACTATAATTTCCATTTAGTTATTTTTTATAACTTCTACTTTTTGCTGATGTGTTTTTCTGTTTCTTTTTCAGACAATTTATAATTGCTTATTGAATCATTTTTATGATTGCTGCTTTAAAGTCCTGTCAGATCATTCCAACATTTGATTCATCTCAGTGTTGGCTCTTATTGATTTTCTTTCTCATTCAGGTTGTGATTTCCCTGGTTCTTGGTATGATGAGTGATTCTTCCCTTATTGTATTCTGAACATTTTATAAGACTCTGAATTCTATTTAATCTTTTCTTCCTTTTTTTCTAGCAGTTGTAACAAGAGGCCAGATCGCTGTGTATGCTCAGCTCCCCCCGGTATGCCTGCAAAAATAGGACACCAACTCTACTCCCTTGTTTCTTCTGAATGGGGACATTGGGCTCAGCCTCCCACTGTGCCCTACTAACACCAGGGATGGAGGAAGCTGAGGGTTGACTCACACTACTTTGTCACTGCAGGGTGGAAGCAGAAGCTGAGCTTCCCCACTGGAGCCTGTTGACACGGAGGGAGGGATAAAAGAAAGCAGAGTGTCAACTAGCCCTGCTTCCCATCACCTCATTCTGCCTCACTGCGGGCAGGTTGGCGTAGAGACTCAGCTTCTCTCTAGGGCCTGCAAATACCAGTTGGATGTTGGACAGAAACATCAAATATGAATAACCCGCCTTCCATCACCAAGGAAGTCTCACCGATGTCAGGTGGGAGCGGAGGCTTAGCTCATGGCTACGCCATCTGACATCATCCTGGAAGGGAAACCAGAGCATCCATGCCTGCTTACACATGGGGTGGGGGGTAGAGTGGCATGGAACATTAGCTCCCAAAAAAAATGCAAAGCAAGGAGACTGGGAGGAGAACAGGTTTTCTGTTGCTTTTTGGCTGGTGAAAGCAGATTTTGATAAAAGGGTTTTCTGTTACTAGGCCACCCTTTTCCTTGTCCTTTGACTAGAGTGAAAGGTTTTTCTTAGAGCTTTTTTAAACTATCTGTTAGTGGTTCTGGATTGCAGGCTTTAGCGGCACTCTGTCAGGATATATGGAAGGCAATAAAAAACTCACCACCACATTGTTCCTCAACTTCTGGGCTCCCTAGACCATCTATCTTCTTTCTGTCTTTTGGAGTCTTCCTGAACTTGGTGTTGCATTGTTCCAGGGATTTTCACTGAAAATAGAAACACCTTGGAGAACTAAAGATTCCCCCACTCGGAAGAAAAAGAAGTCCCATCCTTTAAAGTGTTTAATGTCATTCTTAGAAACCAAGAAGTCCTCCCTAACTCACAATAGGTCAGCTCTGCCAACTCATTACCTATTTCCATGGCAACCCATGTGTTTCCTGGGTGGTACCATAAGTTTCATTTCTCTGTGTGTGTGTGTGTGTGTGTGTGTATGTGTGTGTGAGAGAGAGAGACAGAGACAGAGACAGGGAGAGACCGAGAAAGGGACAGAGAGACAGGGAAAAAGTCATCAACTAAGATCAGTTCCAATCCTTTCATCTTATCAATAGAATCGTAAGGGTCCAAGGACAGGGATGGGTCCTGCTCACCTCTGTGTCCTCCATAAATAACAATAGAGCCTGAAAAAGAAGTGATGAGCTACACTAAGAGCATGGGGATTGGGGCGCAGAGGACTTCTTTAGTTAGGAGTTCAGGAAGGGCCACACTGAGGTGGTAACATTTAGGCTGAGACCAGAAAGACACAACAACAGAGCCAAGCAGGTGAAGCTCAGAGCCCCCCTGGCACAGGGAGCATCGAGTGACACCACCCTGTTGTGGGTGTGGGTTTGATGTATTCCCAGAGCAGCAAGGAGCCCAGTGACTGTGGAAGGAAGCAAGGAAATGGATCGTGTAGGTCTTCCCAGGTCAGTGGAGGAGGGTGAGAAGCCATTAAAGAGTTCAGCGGATGAGTAAGAGGTAGGCTCTGACTTGAGTCTGAGGGAGGTCTCCTCTGTCTACTATGATCTGCAGGGGCTGCAGCAGGTGCCCAGGGCAGAGGCTGTTGAAACACTGGATGAGAGATGGCATTGCATGGGGGTCGGGCGGCTGAGCTAGGTTAAGGGAGGAGGTTAAGGGGTGGTTGGATTTGGGAATGAATTACTCATCTACAGAACGGTCTAGGGGGTAAAAATGGGGCAGGGTGTGCAAAGCGTCAGAAAATAGTTTCTGCCCTTGTCAGCTCTGGGCTGTCACCCCTCCCAAGGCCTCTGCAGAGAACAAGATCTGCACAGGCAGCCCTAGCTCTATGGGGAATGCCATCAGCTGGCTCCTACTAAAGCAGATGGGGAGGCTCCTGGGTGGCCCAGTCAGTTGAGCATCCAACCTGGGCTCAGGTCATGATCACACAGTTCGTGGGTTTGAGCCCCAGTTCAGGCTCTGTGCTGACAGCTGCTTTAGATTCTGTGTCAACCTCTCTCTCTGACCCTCCCCCACTAACACTCTGTGTCTCTCTCTCTCTCCTTCAAAGATAAAAAAAAAAAAAAACACTCTAAAATTTTAAAGAACCAGTTGGTGTTCCTGCACCTACCACCTGTGACTTTTGGAAGGTCCCACTTGGAGCCAAGTGCACTCATACTGGGAGTGTCTGTGGAGGTGTCTCCTCAAACCCTTACCTGCTCAATCCTGCTCGCCTCACTTCAGGCCCCCTGCCAGCCCCTGCCTACCAGGTACCTGCACGTCCTTTGGGGTCTATCGACGAGATCTGGCTCCAATGTACAAGGGAGCCTGTGATTTTTGAAGCTTGCTCAAATCTCAGAGACCAAGAGTTTTACGCTGGAACCCTAGGCATCACCCACTCCAGGCCCTTTAACTCACAGACGAAGAAACTGAGGTTCACTGGGGCAAAGGTTCTGAGGCTTAGTTAAGGAGAGTCCTTCGGGGCCAGGACAATCTTAGATTCACATTCTAAGTGTTCCACCTCATTGCTGAGATCTTGGGCAAGTGACTTTCCTTTTCTCTCGGTTTCTTCCCTGTAAGATGCGGACGGTACTAACAGGCAGCACCTACACGGTGCCAGGTACCGTTTGAAGCCCTTCATGTATACTTGCTCTCTAAATCCCTAGGGGCGGGTGCTGTCATTACTCACTCAGCCTACATGGGGAAACCGAGGGGCAGAGAGCTTCTCTAACTCCATGGACATGTGCCCAACCAGCAAATGGAGAGGGGTTCCAGTCCAACAGGCTTGGTCTTCAAGTCTGTGTTCCCAGCCCTGATGCTGTCTTGCCCCCAATATATCCTTGACAATGACCTTGAAGGTTAACTGATACATGACTGTAGAGTAAACGCTGAACAGAATCCCTGGCACACCGTCAGCACTCCATAAATGTTGGCTAAGGGGTTAGGCCGTATCTTGCATTCTGGGGAAACGGTGCTGACCGAGCCAGCCGCACACCCCTGAGGGGCTTCCGGTCCCACATGGAGGTGGAGAAGAGAACTTGGCTTAGAGCACAGAGAATAGTCAGACTGGAGAAGCTCGAGGGGCAGTGAGAGTCAAAGGAAGTCAAAGGAACGGAGGCAAAGGAACAGCTGTGGGAGGGCCTGGTGGTGAGGGGAGCACGGCAGGCCCTGGGGCCCAGAGACGAGCAGCAGGAGAATCGTTGGCCCCAGAAGCTCCAGCAAAAGAAGTGACACCTGTAGGGATTTGAGGTTGATCTGGGGTAAGACAGGGATGCAATGGGGAGAGGTCAGCTTAAAAGTCGGGGAGACCAGTGAGCAGCTTCTGGGATGGGGTCCAGACTCATCTTCAGGTTCTTGCTCCCACATTTCATGGGCAAGGGGACTTTCACAGTAAGGGGGGGTGCCCCTCACTCCTGGTTCATGATTGCTTGGGACCGAGGAGACCGATTCTGTAGCTGCCAAGCCCCCCATCTACCCTCCCTCCTCCCCCACCCAGCCCTCCGGGTGCTTCTGAGGCTGTTCAGCACATTCGGTGAGGAAGCAGCCTCATTACTGAGGCCTGGGGCTCATGAGCAGGCAGCTGGAGGGGCTGGGGGACCCCTGACTGAGCAGACGCTGGACGGGGTGGGGCAGGAGGGGGGCCGCAGAGACTGGCCAGTGATACACACACGCTCAGTGCTCCGTGCTGACTTCGGTGTGTTCGGATCCGCATCAGACATCCGGGGCTGTTTTCAATCACTCACGATGCCATGTGATCTTCACCGGGGCCTGTGGTGCCGCTGTCGGAATGATCCTCAATTTGGGCTGTGGATAAGGGGAGGGGAGATGACATCCTCAAGGTCAGGCAGCTGGAGGCCACAAAGCTGGCCGTGGTCACTGCAGCCCATGTGCATCAGGCTCCTCTGTGTGCTGGGACCCTGCCGTGCAGCACAGGGTGCTTCCAACAACCCCACGAGAGAGGGACTGTTATTATCCCATTGACAGACAAAGAAACCGAGGCACAGAGGGGTCAAGGCACTTACCCAAAGTCACACAGCTCCATTTTCTTACCCTTAGACCCCGTTCCTTCCACACTGAGATGGATTGGGGTCTTCTGGGGAAAGGCCTAAGCCTTATAGGGTCCCCAAATGATGGCACCTTCTGCCTATTACATCATCTTCCCTGGAAGTTCTGGGGTCCATAAAGAGCCAGAGCGTGGAATTGATGCTGCTGAGGCTGGCACAGGGCCCCAGTGAGCCCTTCAGAGGCAGGAGAGAAGAGGTCCTCCCCCAGGCCCAGAGCCCCCACCCGGCTCACCTTGGCCACCCTTGCCCTCCCCCTCAGGGCTCACGGGTCTGCAGGAGGACTTATGTGATCCCGAGCAAGGAGGAAGCCCCTGCCACCTTATCCTCCAAGCCCATACATATCCGATGGCAACTGTCATGACATCATTAGGGAATGTCCCACCAGAAGATGTGACTTGCCAGGCCCAACCAGAGGGTCCCCACGGAGACATCCTAAGGAAACTGAGGGCTTCTTCCCAGCTTCTCTCTGAAGGGTTCTGCTCAGAGACACACTGGGCTGGGCTTTCGGAAAGACTAGGACAGCTGGCCAGAGAAGGCCGTCTTTCTCGTATGACAGAGAACTCGGCCCCTCCTCCCCTCCTCTGCCTCCCGCCGGGTAGAAGGTGCTGGAGGCAGGCGGGGTGTGGGAGAGCACAGGTGCATGTGGGAGGTATTTGTGCAGCATGTGGTGTGTGCCACGGGTGGGGTGGCAATGTGTGAGTATGCACGTGAGATTGGGATGACCCAGGAAAGGGAGTCAGGAAACCCAGCACCACCTCCCTTCTCTGATCCCTCTGGTAGCCTGTGAGCAAAAGCCTGGCACACGGTAAGACCCGAAGAGGGGCCTTGGCAGGAAGGAAGCATAACAGCATCAATAAAAGAGCCGGAAGTTCCAGTCTCTAAAGGACCTTGCTCTGTGACCTCGGACATATTCCTACACCTCTCTGAGCTTCCCTTTCCTTATGCATGCTGGAGACCATGCGAGATCCAGACGCTTTGTCTGTAGTTAGCGTTGATTACTATCACCTCCTGGGGGGACATGGGGCCGGGGGCGGGTGCATTACGCTAGTAACAGGGACAAACCTGTGTGTCCCAAATGCCAAGGCACTGGGGTGACCCCCCCCACACCCCGCGCAGCTTCGAGGCTTGAGAGAAACAGCTGGAGAGCCAGGAAAAGGCATTTCTTCTTCCCAGAGTGCAGCTGCCAGTATGGGTGTCACATGCTGAGACGTGACCGAGGCTGTGACTGGAAATACTTAAATTTGTCAGCACTCATTTGTTTACTCTCGGCTTTGTTCCACAGAGGATTTGGAGGAGCGCGCAGCAAAAGCCATTCAGCAAAGTGAGAAAAATAAATAGAAACACACAAATCGGGACCGGGAGACATGCATGAGGGGAAATACAGACGAAGGAACACAACTCAGATGTCAGGACCCATAGAGGACAGGCTTAGAGGTGCAGATTCAAGGCTCAGAGCATCTTGGTGACCTGGGGGAAAAGGGCCCAAGGCCAGTCCCTTCCATCCCATCTCTAAGCTTCTCTATTCTTCTTAGGCTCAAAGGCAAGTGTCGCGGCTTCTGGGTTGCTCTGGCTGAGCCTCTGAAGCAGCCCTGGTCGTGCTCGCTCCAGAACTACTATGGGATGGAAGCGCCAAGGGATGGAAGGAAGCCCTGCCAGTTCTTCTAGAAGGATTCCCGGAGACACCACACCACTCCCCTGTACGGCTCCCCACACCAGACAGGCCCGGAATTATTAGGTGGTGGTAACACTTTGGGATAAAGAAGCCACACCTCTAAGAGTCTTTATTGTAAAATGTCCTAGAATCCACTGCTGGGTTTCAAGCAAGATAGGGGATACAGGATCCAGGTTTACCTTTTATAAAAGTAACGTGTATATAGTGAGGGGCAGAACCACTGTCGACCCAGGTCTGCCCATCCCCAGCCCACCTCGACACGCTGCCCTCTTCAGCCCACCTGACCCCCAAACCAGCCCTGGTTTTGCTCGCTGAAAAAGTTCTGAATATTGGTTCCACAGCAACAAGAATACACCAAACACTACTGAACCATACGCTTAGGGATTTACCCAAGGGATACAGAAGTGCTGATGCATAGGAGCACCTGTACCCCAGTGTTCATAGCAGCACTGTCAACAGCAGCCAAATCATGGAAAGAGCTTAAATGTCCATCACCCGATGAATAGGTTAAGAAGATGTGGTGTATATACACAATGGAGTACTACATGGCAATGAGAAAGAATGAAATCTGGCCATTTGTAGCAACGTGGATGGACCTGGAGGGTGTCATGCTAAGCGAAATAAGTCAGGCAGAGAAAGACAGATACCATATGTTTGCACTCATAGGTCTAACAGGAGAACAGGAGAAACCTAATGGAGGAGAGGAGGAGGGGAAGAGGGAGAGAGAGTTGGGGAGAGAGAGTGACACAAAACCTGAGAGACTATTGAACACTGAAAACGAACCGAGGGCTGAAGGGGAAGGGGGAGGGAGAAAGGAAGTGGTGGTGATGGAGGAAGGCACTTGTGGGGAAGAGCACTGGGTGTTTATATGGAAACCAATTTGACAATAAACTATTTTTTTTTAATGGCTACGATAAATTTTACGCTATGTATATTTTACCACAATTCACAATTTTTTTAATGAAGTCCTGGGGCATCTGGGTGGCTCAGTCAGTTAAGCATCCTACTCTTGGTTTTGGCTCAGGTTATGATCTTGCGGTTCATGGGACCAAGCCCTATGTCAGGCTCTGCACTGACAGTGCAGAGCCTACTTGGGATTCTCTCTCCCCTTCTCTCTCTGCCTTTCCCCAACTCAAAATAAATAATTAAACTTTAAAATAAAATAAAATACATAATAAAATAAAATAAATAAATGAAGTCCTGTGCGTGCTACATGAATGAACCTGGGCAACAATGCTGAATGAAAGAAGTCAATCACAAGAGGCAA
Organism: Helogale parvula; assembly: GCA_004023845.1. NCBI lineage: Eukaryota > Metazoa > Chordata > Mammalia > Carnivora > Herpestidae > Helogale > Helogale parvula. Next base: position 25,868 of record PJEM01012670.1, on the reverse strand, counting down.
CGTACTATAGGACCAATTTTATATAAAATGTCCAGAAAGGACAAATCCACAGAAACAGAAAGTAGCTTCGTGGTTGCCAGGGGCTGGGGTAGGAGGGGATGGGGATTGTTTCTAATACATTCCGGGATTCTTCCCGGGGTGATGAAAATGTTCTGGAATCAGCCGTGATGGCTGATTTGGAAGATGTTAATAATAGAGAAATTGGGTCTGGAGTCATGGGAACTCTGTGCTCTCTGCAACTTTTCTGCAAATCTAAATCTATTGCAAAATTAAGAGTTTATCTATTTATAAAATCAGTGGATCCTATCGGGCAGGTAGTGGCAGACTGGCGGGAGGAGGGCTTGCTGGGAACTTCCCACAGCGTTAGAATTTGAGCCCCGCTGCTTCCAAAGCACTGCCTGGAAAAGCCCTCTGGGGCTCTCATTCCGGGCCCCATCCATCCTGAGCTCTGGATTCGGACGGGTACCAGTGGATTCCACCCATATGGTTTGCCAATAAGTGCTCGTGTCTTTCATTCCCACAAATGCTCAGGGGCTCAGGGTATGCAAGGCCAAGGGCAGCAGCATCATGCGCAGTCCTGGCTGGGATGCTGGCTATATTTGCATTTGTATTTGTATCTGCAGGCTTGTGTTGTCTTTAGACTCCGCCTGGGAGCTGCCCAGATTTGCTCTGGCCCCCTGACAGTACCATGACCAGGTGGTGTTATTTGCTTGTGCTCAGCGGCCCTGAGTGCATGCCGGCCCATGCTCTTAGCCACTGAGAGCTGCGGGTCCTCAGGGAGCCCCCCCTCCTCCTCCTCCACCTAGAGAGCTCTCCCTTGAACTGTCAGCTCAGCTTTCCAGAAAGAGCATGCGGAATCCTCAGTCTCCCCAGCCCAGCTTTTGGAGCTCCCGAGAGTGCTCTGAGCAGGAAACAATTCTCTCTTGAAATCTGAGTACGTGCTTTATGCATTGGCTACAGTTGCCTCTTTCAGATCCTCTCTCCGCCAGTGCTACCTTTGACATCCTGGTCCAAACCCTCACGCTGAGGCAGATGAAAGTCAGGTCAAGCCCTAGGCTTGGTGGCTTCCTCTTTCCTCAAGAAGCTGACCCCCAGCTTTCGGGACTCAGGGGATGTCTGACGTCACCGCAGATTCTGTGGGCATTCACCACGTGCCAACAATGAACGGGGCATTTCTCATGCATCATCTCATGTAATAATTAGAAAATCCCTATCACATAGTAATGACTTTATCCTCATTTGGCATATGGGAAAGTGGTGGTTCAGAAAGGGCTGGTAACCCTCCTGAGAACACACACTTCTGTTCTCCTCGTGAAGATTCAGAATCACACTAGTGTGTCCAAGGTCCCGAAATGGCCTGCAGAGAATGGCCCTGTTTAACTCAGTTTACATCAAAATTTTCCAAACTCATTTTTCAAAAAACTGAACACGTTTTCCTTTTGTTTATTTTGTAGACGGACGAGCACCTCATCATCTTGTATCACTAGGGTCCTCTGGAGGAAACTTGGGACACTACACTGGGCAAGTCGCTTCCTTCCGCGCCTCAGTGGAACTTCTGGCCATGGTGGGGAGACAGATGGCTTCCTGGCCACCGTCAGCAACTAAACACATCCCCAAATCTATGAAAAATCATTTTCAAATCTTGGACAACAGGCAGCTCAGGACCAAGATCCCTGAGAAGAGAAACAACGGAATCTGAGCCCTACAATTGCACGAGCGAAAGTCCAGAGGCGGGTGTGACTGAGTGGGTGCACTTTTCTCAGTCCCCCAGCCCGATCTGGGGGACAGTGGTGGGATGTCCTCGGGGAGGCTGATCGGGAGAGCAGGGAGTGAGTGGGCCTGGGGGAGGGGATCGTTTTCCCTGTGTGTGTGTGTGTGTGTGTGTGTGTGTGTGTGTGTGTCTCGCTGTGAACCTCTCGACCCGCTCCCGGATTGGCTGAGGCCGCTGCACAGGCTGACAATGGAAATGCTTGCGCAGGAGAAACGCCTCTATTCAGGTGCCTCGTGTCGATCTACAGAAGGGGTGACGGCGGCAGCTAATTTTGGCATTTGCTTGTCTTTGAATGGGGGTAATTACTGAGAGTTTCCAATTGTTCCAGATTGTTCCCTGGAAGAAGGGTTGGGAGGAGGACTCTCATGGGCTCTGCTGAGCGCTGCCCCCTGCAGGCAGTGTGATGAAGTCACAGAGGGGCCGACTGGGCTGGGGAGCAATGGGAAGGAGTCAGGGGACCCCAGGATCACAGCAGGAAGGGCTGGGTCAGTAGGCCCTGAGAGGTCACGTGACCCAACCTGCTCATTTTACAGCTGGAAGAACCGAGGCAGAAGGGAAGGGACTTGCCCAGGGACACACCACCTCATGCTTGGTTCCGGCTCCGGGGAACAACCTCCCTGCTGGCCATGTTCTCTCCCCCTCCCCCTGCCCCTCCGCCTCCACGAGTCTGTCTGGAACTCCCCAGGCTGGGGGCTGTGTGTGTCAGGAACTCCCTTTCCTTTCTCTGACTGCAGGAGACCAGCGCAGTGGCGGGGTCACCGAGGCCAGCAGCCTCCTGGGGGGCTCGCCGCGGCATCCATGTGGCCGGAAGGGCTCCCCATATCACACGGGGCAGCTGCACCCCGCAGTGCATGTGGCCGACCTCCTGCAGCACATCAACCAGATGAAGACAGCCGAGGGCAATGGCTTCAAACAGGCTTCAAGCCAGCCGCCCCCACCCCCGCCTCGTTTTACTCACAGCTGACCTTGACCCTGGTCTGACATCAGACCTACTCTAATCATCGACCTAATTCTTTTTGGCCTTCACCCTGAACCCTCAGCCCAATCCCAAAGTGACCTGGCCTCTGACTCTCACACTCAGAGTTGGATCCCAAACCAGTCTTCATGAGAAGGTCGACCATGACCCCTAGTTGTACTCATCTAAAGTGACCCTGACTTTACCTTCTCGATTTTGACCTGGAAACTCATTCTAATATCTGATTTTGACTCTAATCCTAAACCTGACCCTTATCTGATTATTTCTCTGAACTTAACCTTCTTCCTGACCCCATCACTCCCCTCTCCTACTCTATGCCTTAGTTTTGAACACTGGTTCCTTGCTGATTAAAGATGATGCAGTCATTCATCTCAAGCCTCAGTGCTGGCCCTAACCCAGACTTCGCCATAACTCAGCCCTCCAGCCCACCTACTTTATCCCAGATGAGGGGCGGACCACCTTTTTTCTTCTCTGTAGGGCTTCTTTGAGGGCTGGGATGCCATGAGGAAGAACCCGTTTCAGAGGTTCTAGCCTGACAGTCCTGAGGGAGGGCCTGGAGCCTGGGGGAGCAGGCAGGCGGCAGGCCGAAGGGGGCTCAGCTGGGGTCCCCAGGGTTCTAGCTCAGCCCAGCTCGTCCCTGAGAAACTGTGATTCTGGAAGGAAGGGCAAAAGGCTCTGGAAACAGGGAGCTGCCTACCCTGGGCTTCTGTAGACCCTCACATTATGAGCTTGGCCAAGGCTTCTCTCGCTGGGCCTTGAGTTCTCCATCCATAAGACAAAGCTAATAACCCCAGTGGGGCGCCCCTCATGAAGCTGTTAAGAGATCCTTTAGCCTCATTCATCCCTCAACTCCCATCCAGGAAAGTCCCAGGGATGGAGGGAGAGAGCTGGAGACTGGGAGGGTCCCCTCTGTGCCGGTCTTCCTGGGGACCAGGCCTGTGGGATGATGCCCTCCTCTCCGGTGCTTTTCTGTTTGGGGCATCACGGCCAATGCTCCTCCTTGATGTGTGCACTTGGGGGCCTGGCGAGGAGGCTCTCTGCGGGTCCTGCCAGCCCTGTGAGACTCTAAGCTGGGGAGGGTCACATGGGGACTGGGTAGAGAAGCTGCTGGAGCGGTCCCGCCCCCTCCTGGGGGTCTTGACACCTGACCCCAGCCACAGAGGATCATCCCAGGAGCCAGAGGGCCCTGAATCTCAGACCACCCTGAACTTGAGATTGCAGAGAGCCCCATCGGGTGCACGAGCCTGAGTTTTTCAGTATGGCTGGGACTGGCCTCCAGCAGCTGCCAGTCAGGCTACGCCTGAGCCTTCAGGAAGTCCCAGGGAGGGGTCTCCTGTATCTCTGTCCTTCCCTTTGCAGGACAGAGTGTGTGTCAGAGGGTAAATCTGGTGTGGTCAGAGGGTAAATCAGGGTCAAGGCCAGAAGAAGTAGGACAAGTGCCAAGGTCTAGGAGCCTGTGCTAGCTGCTGAGATTGGAAAGAGAGTGGGGGTCAGGTCAGGGAACCGGGTTTTAGGAGAAAAGCATCAGGAGACATGGCACAGGCGGAACCATACAGGACACCTGGGGCCAGAGCATAGATGGAGGGAAGGCCAGGTCCCAATACACCTGGCAGGTCAAGGTCAGGAGGGAGGGGCAGAGTCAATGCTCGCCACTGTCTGGGGACCTAGGGTTGGGTCTCTCAGTCACAGAGTTGAAAGGAATTCAAAAGCTTCATTCGTTTATTTAAATGTACTGTTGAGCTCCTACTGCACACTGGGCACTGAGGATACCGCAGTGGACAGTACAGGCAGAGAGCCCCGCTTTCCTAGACCTTACTTACGTCGGGGGGTGAGCAGTAATCAGGCAAGCGTGTGATGGGCTGTCAGCAGCTGGCCAGGGCTCAGAACGGCCATCAGGCAGAAGTAGGAAACAGGGCTCTCACTCACCAGCTGTGAGACCCTGGGCAAGTTGGCTGCCCTCTCTGGGCCTCAGTTCCCATCTGTAAAATGGGGGTGATCCTGATAGGATCAGATGAGTCCATGATTAAGTGCCTCACGTGGTACCAGGCGAGCTAAAAAGGGCTCCCCTTCACAAACACGCAGCAGAGACAGACGCAGCCAGGCTGGGACGACCCAGGGGCGTGAGCCCAGCCCAGCCCCAGGCTCCGGCTTCCATAAGGGGAGGAGTGGAGGGAGAGTGGGCTGGCTAGTAGGGGTCCCGGCCACTCCTGGCTCTGTCAAAAACTCGCTGTGTCCCTGAGTAAGACACTAACTTCTTCTGGGTCTGGGTCTCTCCACGTGAAAACGGACTGTGAGGCACTGACTCTATCAGCACGCTGGCTGACTCTGGCTTCCTCAGTCTCCCCATTGGCCAGAAGACAACAGCTATTCCAATGACTTCACAGTCCAACATCCTGTCCTCTGAATTACAAACTCATGGGACAGTACTGCCCCCCAACTCATGCTGTTGACACATGGCTTGGAGCCTGGCGTGTCCCTCTGGGCGGGGCCTGGGGCTTTCTGGAAGAATGTCTACTGAAGTGGCAGTCACATTCCCTTCCTCCCAGGAGCCTTCAGTCCACCAGGGAGCCAGAGGACCACAGCACCATTCACTGTCCTACCACCGGAGAGGCAGGCTCGTCGGTTTTGCAGATGACAGGCTCTTGCAAGGAAAGCAAGCGTGTTGGACCAAAGGTGGGAGCGAGCATCCCCTCAGGCCAGAGCAGCAGACATACTCACTCAATGGGACTTCATATCGAGTGAATTAAACATGCAGCGTGAAATAAATCAGCAGCTCGGGGACAGAGGAGGGAGACAGGCCTTGAGACAAGACTGACAGAGGGCTCCGTGTGAGCCCAGGAAGTGACACACCTCTCATGTCACCTGCCCTTCACTGCTCTCCCCACACACCCCACCCCCATCCAGCGTCGTTCCAGCCAAGGCCCTGCCTGGGAGATGGAAGGAGGGCCCCCAAACCTGGTTAGTTTAGTAATAACAAGAACGGTAGTAATACCTCTGGCTCTATGCACTCATGTTAGCTCTCTGTCCTCACAAGTTCACATGGTCGGTATTATTAGCACCATTTTACACACAAGAAAACAGAGGCTCAGGAAAGCTAAGTAATAAAGAGCTAGTAAGTGGTAGAACTGAGATTTGAACCCCATTCTATATGACTCTAAAGGTAGCATTCCTCTGTGCACATCCTGCCACTATTTAAGCCATGTAAATAGAGATATGGAATCTAGAAAAAGGGAGTAGAGATCCCTGTTCAACTGGGAGGCTCAGGCCCTTGTACCTCGGGGGGGGGGGGCTTATGGATAAACTGAGCACGGCCTAAAGGCAGGGCCTCCAAACTGAGATGGGCATGGGAACAAGGTCATATTGATGAATCAATCAATTAATTAAAGAAGTATTTATTAGAATCCTATTAAGTATTAAGCACTCTTCTAAGTGCTTGGTGATGGAGAGTTGAAAAGGGTGGACAAAATTCCTGCATTCCTGGAGCTTGCATTCCAGTAGCGAAGACAGATAATAATCATACAACTGCACGTTAGAAAGTGATGAGCATGGACAGAGACTAGAGAGGAGGGGCTGCACTGGAGTGGTGGTCAGGGAAGGCCTCTCTGAGGAAGTGATATTCGAATGGACACCTGAAGAAAGTGAAAGAATGACTGCTGTGATAATTGTCCGATAATGAGCCAGTCGCAAGGAGCCACAGACGCAAAGACCCTGCAACAGAAGTGAGTGTGATGGGTGTGAGGACAGCGGGAACGTCTGTGTGCTAGAGCAGAGCAGGTGCGGGGAGACAGGAGGAGACAGGTGTGAGGACTCAGCAGAAGGAGGACCACTGAGGGTCTGCAGGCCGTGTGGAAGTTAGGTTCTACTTTCAATGTTGAGGGGATTCGTTACAGAGTTTTGAGCAGGAGACTGGTGTGATTTGATTTGTGCTTTCAGATCGCTCTGGCTCTTGGGGAGTGAGGCCACTGAGGCTGCTGTTGAAGAGGAGGGGCCACAGAGGTCCAGGAGTGTTATGCCCAAGTTTGTAATATCGCCTCCCAAAAAAGACCAGAGACTACCAGGGAGACCGAGTCATGCATGCAAAAGCAAAGGGCTTTATTATGGGCTTAAGCTCGGGCTCACAGACTCCACCAACCTGCTGGCCACGTGGAGAGAGAGCCCAAACAAAAGCGGGGTAGGGCTTTTATGAGTTTGTGAAGGGGGAGTTAAGGAAATTATGACACAGGCACAGCACTCCAATCCCTACCCCCCCACCAATACTGGCAGTTGTGGGAGCCAATCACAACATTTAGATTATTGACCAATCAGAGTAGGCCCAGGACCCCTACATAGGGCATGACTAGGCTCGCCCCTAGAAAGGTCAAAGGTGTCAGCTGGCCTCTCCTGATTGGGCGCCCCAAGAGTTGTCCCTTCCTCCCTGGTCAATGATATGGAGAAGCCGGTAGCTTCCCCTTTAAGTACAGGGGAAGCCTGAATCAGACCTGCATCCTTACAGGAGGAGCAGAGTGGGGGCCAAGCAGGGCATGAGAGTAATTGAAGGGATGGAATATACATCCTTAAAAAAAGAAGGCCCCAGGGGACCTGGGTGGCTCAGTCGGTTGAGTGTCTGGCTTTGGCTCAGGTCATGATCTCAGGGTTTGTGGGTTCGAGCCCCGTGTTGGGCTCTGTGCTGACAGCTCAGAGCCTGGAGCCTTCTTCAGATTCTGTATCTCCCATTCTCTCTGACCCTACCCTGCTCACGCTGTCTCCCTCTGTCTCTCAAAAATAAAAAAAATTTTTTTTTAATTAAAAAAAAGAAGGCCCAGGAGGATACAAGGGCCTACCTCCAACTTCAGAAGGGCTTTCACTTGAACTTGAAGTTGGACTCATTCTGCAGCCAGGTCAGAACCAGGACCAATGAGTGAGGCCACGGAGCAGCTGTCGGCACTGGCTGCAGGTGGAGTGGCTTCTCGGCAGCTCCCCACACTGAAGGGGCACCACAGGGGTCAGCTCTCAGAGCTGTGTGGTGGGATAGACAGAGGTCAGCTTCCGGAATCAGACAAATCTGAATTCAGATCATCCTCCCTTTTCTTATTGTCATCTTTGCTGCCGTAGGCCACTTTAATCTTTCTGAACTTCAGTTTCCTCATCCGTAAATTGGAACCAACACCTATCATGCTGGATTGTTCAGTGGAGTATGTGAAGTACTAAGCACTGTGCCTAGTACACAGAAGGTGCTCAGTAAGTGGCAGTGATAATGATGGTGATGATGGTAATGGTGGTGACAGTGATGACAGTGAGGGTGGTGATGTTGGAGATGATGATGATGGTGGTGGTGGTACTAGTGATGATGATGGTGATAGAGGTGATGGAGATGATGGTGAGAAGGAGAATGGTTATGATGATGATAATGATGATGATGGTGATGGACGTGATTGAGATGATGATGATGATGATGACAGAATGGTGATGATGATAACTTACCAGCATTAATGAAGGTAAAATTATTTCTATGGTTGGCAGCGGTTGTGTGGAAGGAATCCTAGCACCAAGAAGACAACAGAACTAGAAGGCCATGAAGCTCTCTTCAAATACTAAAATTTGATGAGAAAATGCACTACAAGGTAGCTCATTCCCTCCATGGACATCACCACCCCCTCTGTTGATTCTCCCAGCATGGGCAGAGATAGTGCTAGAGATAGTGCTGGAGACAGCATGTTGGAGGCTCTTGTGCCACCAGGCACAGCCTCTGGACGGGGAAGCCCTGACCCAGATGGGGGTTGACACTATGCTTGCCCATGTTCCGAGTAATACAGGCGTCAGGGAGGCAGTGTAGGGTCAGCTCGGAGGAGGCTCTTACTTATGTCGGCATTTCCAGGCCCCCCACATATGATAACTGCCCACACGGCCATAGTCAGGCATCCTTAGATCAGAAGGAAACAGACATCTTCTCACTCAACTTACTCCTCTCATTTAACACACAGGAAATTGAGGCCCGGGAGGAAAAGGGACTAGCTTAAGGTCACAAGTGAAGTTCAGGTATCCTGACTTCCAGTCTCACTCTTTCTACTTCAATAAAGTGGATCTGTTATGCCGCTTATCAATTGCTTGCCTCTCAGCTCCAAGTTCACCCTTGAGAACCTGATCTATAACAGCAGGTCGAATTCCCTTAGGCCTTTCTCCTTTACATCAAGCATAACATTAAGCTTTCTCAGTGGAAAGCGCTGAAGGAGCACAACAGGAGGACAAGGCTTCTTTCGCTGGTTCTAGAGGCTTCAGAGTCAGTCAGCAGCATGGATCTGAGGACTGGCCATGCCTGGCCCCAGCCCGGTGCCTAGAACATGCATTCGTTGTGACCTTGCAGCCCCACCCTGACCCGCTGATCACCCTGCCGTGACCCACCCCCACCAACACCAGCACCCAGATTCCCTCTTCATGGCTTCCTGCCCAGCCACCAGCTGTACCTGGCTGCTTCCTGCTTGCCTGGTGACTCCAGACCAGCTCTGGCCTGGGCAAACCACTGAGCGTCTCTGCCATCCAGGGAGCTACAACTCCACCTTTTCGAGGAGGTTTTAGACCATCCTTGAAGAGCGGGATCCCTCCCAAGGTTGTCCTTCCTTGGGTGCTCTTCTTCAGTCCTAGGGTGCCACATAGAGTTTCCTTTACTGTACAGTTACTCTTTATCATAGTTTGATCGTGTTTTATATCACACTTGCCCTGCCTGAACCACCATGTGGTTTCTATCTCCTGATTAGACCTAAGTTAATACACTGTCAAAACTTGTGTTGGAGCAAGTAATTAACAGCAATCCTCTTGGCTTCCCATGTGCGGCTGATCTACATTTACAAGTACCCATCTGGCTACAAAACCAGCTCCATCTAGCTAACTCTTATTTTATAGAATCTTTTATTTAGAGGTCTCCGCTCAGTTTATCTTAGCCCTGTCCTGCTCTCGCTTGTACTACGAGAAAGTTGCTATTTTCTTACCAATGCCATTAATGTTCCTGCGAGTTATCTGGGGTTTTGCTGGATCTCAGTCATCCGTGAGCCTGCCCCAGAGTACCTGTTAGAATATGCATTCATCTGCTAGAAACAAGAATCCAGAAAATAAGGTCTTAAACCTTCCAGCTTAAAAAAAATATACCAAGGAAGAATTTTCCTGGAAGCTGCATCCACCACCCCCACTCATATTTCATTGGCCACCACTATCTGCAAGGCAAAGCCACCCCAACAGCACTGGCCTCTTGTTACTAATAAAGAAGGGAAGACTGGATTCTGGGCAGATGACTGGCAGCCTCTTCCACAACCAGCAACCAGGAGATTAAATGCAGAGAGAGCCTGAGGTTAGAGTTCCAAGCATAGAACTTATTCCAGAAATCCCCTTAAATCTCTGCCTTTAAAAATAGTTAAAAACATGGGGCCCCATGGGTGGCTCAGTCAGTTAAGAGTCCGACTTGGGCTCAGGTCATGATCTCACAATCCGTGGGTTCGAGCCCCACTTCGGGCTCTGTACCAACAGCTCAGAGTCTGGAGCCTGCTTCAGATTCTATGTCTCCCTCTCTCTCTCTGCTCCTACCCTCCTCACTCTCTGTCTCTGTCACTCAAAATAAATAAAATAAAATAATAAAGACATAAATTTTAAAAAATAGTTAAAAACAATAAAATAGCAATACAATTGCAGAACAATTTTTTAGTGGAAAAAACCAAAACCCTTCTTAATTCCATCATCCAATGTGATACTGTGGTTTATAATATAAATACATATATTTGTTCTTCACCCACTGTTCCAGGCAGAGTTTCTAAAACCTTTGTAATTTCCTATATATGAGCCTAAGGGGCAGCTTTTGTTACAATATTTAGTTTTGCTCCCAGTTCCTGAAATAGTTTCATAGCAGAAAGGTGAAATAGGTGTCTTTTGTTCTTCATAACTAGCACCCTTTCAACCACATCAGAGTTTATGTTAATGAGGTGACTTTTGGAAAGCCCCTAAGGATGGGGGCTGGTTGCCAGAGGAACAACCACCAGATTAGAGGGTTGGAACGGTCCATAAGTTTGTTTGTTTTGAGGGAGAGCATATGCAGGGGAGGGACAGAGAGAGAGAAGGAGGCAGAGAGAGACTCCCAAGCAGCCTCCACACCACCAGCAGGAAGCCCAGCTTGGGGCTTGATCTCATGAACTGTGAGATCATGACCTGAACAGAAACCAAGAGCTGGACACTCAACTGACTGAGCCACCTCCTGGTAAGGGAGAAGGGCTAGAAATTGTTTTGATCACTAATAGCCAATAATTTAATAAACTGTGCCTACATAATGAAGCCTCCATAAAAATCTTGAAAGGGTTCTGAGAGCTTCCAGGTTGGTGCACAGACATGCAACCACGTACTGGGCGGTGGTGCACGCCAGAGTCCTCGGGGACAGAAGTCCTGTGGTGGGCCCTCTGGATCTCTCCATCTCTTCATTCATATCCTTTAATATCTTTTGTAATACACCAGTAATCTAAGAAGTAAACTGTGTTTCTGGTCATGAGCTGCTCTAGCAAATTAATCAAACCCAACACAGCGACGGTAGGAACCTCTTATTTACAGCCAGGCATCAGAAACACAAATGACACCCTGGATGTACGACTTGCATCTGAAGTCAGGGGACAGAATTGGATGGGGGCTGGGACTGAGTCTTTAACCTATAAGATCTGACGATGTCTTGGGTAGATAGTGTCAGGATTGAGTTAAGTCGTGGGACACCCCCTGGCTGATGGTGAAGAATCACTTGGTGTGGGAAAAAACACACACGCAGCGTCAGAAGTGCAGCAGAGTGCCGTAGCAGAGAGTGCCATAGCAGATAGTGCTGTAGCAGAAGGTTGAAGGCAGAGGAGCCCCCTGGAGGGTGTTTTCCTTTACATTAAAAATTGATTCAAAACCGCTGGTATTCTTGCACACTTCCTCGTGGGATTTCTTTTTCCCTGGGTATATTTAGAAAGTACTTTATATCCAGATCATCTGTATGTTGTTTTCTCCCTCTCACCCCCATTTTATCAGTATCTTCCCAGCGTGAGTTACTTTTTGACTGTCTCGTTTTTAATGGCTACAATTACATTCCGTCACGTGGTGGTTCTGTAATGGATGTAGCTAATCCCCCATTGTCAGGAGTCTAGGTGGGTCCCACCTGAATGTGTCTGTTAGCAATGATGCTGGATGACTGACTCTTCACATAAATCTCTGCCTCCATCCGACTTTTTCCTTGTAATAGATTTGTGGACTTACTGGGGCAATAGGTATGGAAATTTTCCTTTTGTTTTATTGAGGGATAATTGAAATACAGTATCGTATTAGTTTCAGGTGTACAACACAGTGACTCGACGCTTATATACATTGGGAAGTGATGACCATGATAAATCTAAGTACCATCTGTTACTGTACTAAGTTAATACAGTATTATTGGCTCTATTCCCCAGGCTGTGCAATATATGCCCATGAGTTAATTATTTTATAACGGAATTTTTGTAGGTGAGTCCTTTTAAGGCTTTGGATTTGTTTTTGGTTTTTCTTTTAATGTTTATTTTGAGAGAGAGGGGAGAGGGGGCAGAGGGGGAGGGTGACACAGAATCCGAAGCAGCCTCCAGGCTCTGAACTGTCATCATAGAGCCCGACACGGGGCTCAAACCTATGGAACTGAGATCATGACCTGAGCCAAAGTCAGATGTTTAACTGTCGAGCCACCCAAGTGCTCCAAGCCTTTGGATTTGCTTTGCCAAATTGCTGCCCTGGGTTCTGCTTCCTATGCAGGGCTAAGAACGTCTTCAAATCAGTTTCTGAGGCCCTCCCCCCACCCCCGTCGGACTCCAGCCTCAGCCTCCCCTCCCCTGTTTCTCTAAAGAAACACAATGGAAAAGTTTATATTCTGAAATATCTAATCAGGTATTTACCTCCAAGTACTTTAAAAAGTCAACATAATCACTCCAGTCCCATTAAGTTTAATTTGCAGCAAATTAAGCATTTAGCGCCAGGTTGGGGTTGCTTTGCTGGTGGCAGCGGAGCTGTTTGGCTGTTGGCACCGGGAGCCGCGATGCCAGCACGGGCTGGGTGGGCAGTTTGCGGGGGGCAGGGGGGACCCTCAGTGACTCGGATACCCTGCCCCAGTCTCCTGGGCCAGCTCCGCCCACCTGCAGCAGAGAAACGTAGTAGTGGGCGGTTCCTGACGCACTCCCCACTCAGGTCCTGCTTCCCGATACTTCTCCACCTGGGAGGTTCCCCAGGGCTTGGGGGTTTCTCCACTGTCTGGGGGGGGGGGCCTGACCACCCATGCACAGGGCAGCCTGGAAATGCCAAGGACTTAACCAGTGAGGGATGGAAATGAACTGATAAATACCCAGCTTCCCTCTGAGGGACAAGACTGGGGCACGCCCCACACACTTCCTTGGAGATTCCCAAGCAGGATTGGGCCTGTGGTGTGACCTGCTCTCTGATTCAAGCTCTGGGGCTTTTTCTCCCTCCATGCCGCTGTTCCTTCTTCACTGTGCCTCTTGGGATCACCTCCCACATGAGCCGCCTGCATTTTTTGGAGGAACCTAAACCCAGATTGGCCTGGATCGCTCCTGATGGATGGAGTGGAGGGTCAGAGAGGACAGGGAAGAAGGTCAGGACAGTGATGGACAGAATGGGGAACTTTTGCCAATTTGAGCCTTTTGAGGCCCTAAGCAAAGGAGGCAGCACGCCTGTGGCCAGCCCCTGACCTGTGTCTCTGAGCTGTGGGTGTGGTCTCTGCTGCCACAGCCACACTCTCTTTCTAGGTGCTGAGCACTTGCCTTTTTCTGAGGGTGTGTTATCCTTCCCAGGTAGGGTCTGAGGCCCTTCCTGTTCCCATGATCACAGTTCTTTCACTTGTCCAGCCTCCATCTGGGTCCCAAAGCCTACTGGGAGGTCTGCCTGATGTCACCTTCCAGCCAGGTACCTGGGCTCCATCTCTCCCATTCCACGGCCAGGCACCAGGTCCTCCCAGCCAACCCTCTACCCCCTTTCCTGGTCTGACTTTCCTTCTCCTGCTTTTAAGACCCCTCTCCCACATATCCTACTATGATAGTTAATTTTAGGTGTCATGCTTGGAGGGCAATTTGGGCGAGAGTGATGTTTAAAGCAGTAAACTTTAAGCAAGCAGATTGCCCTCCCAAATATGGTGGGCCTCATCCAATCAGGTGAAGACCTGAACAGAATAAAAAGACTGGCCTCCCCAAGCAAGAAGGCATCATCCAACAGACTGCCTGTCTGGGCTGCTGGTCCCCAAGGCAGATGTTGAACTTACCAGCTTCCATAATGGCATGAGCCAATTATTCATAATAAATCTCTGTATACAAATGTATACACAGCTTATTGGGTCTGTTTCTCTGGCGAAGCCTGACTAATGCACCTGCCCAGACCAAGAGCCCAAGGTCCCCAGGGCTGTTCTGATGTTGAGCAGGTGGCCTCCCAAAGCCAGCTGTCTTGGGTTCAGAGGCCACATCTTTGCTTAACTCCATCCCCTGTCCCCAGAATTCTCCTCTCACCCACTGTTCCCAGGGATCCACTTTCTCAAGAAGCCTCATCTGAGGCTCTGCTTCTCGGGAACCCAACCTCAGTTGATTGGTAGTAGGTATGGTCCTCAGAAGCAGACCCTAAGATGAAACTGTGCAGATGGCAGTGAGGACCCCGTCGTTGGTGGTACGGGGAGTAACAACAGCCCCTGACCTGTGGCAGCAGTGCCACCAGTAAGACATCCCCCTAGAGGGAACAGGCGGGGGGAGGGTGCCCTGGCCGGGGGCAAGGTCTCTGGCACCAAGAAGTGTGGGAAAAAAGTACTTAGAAGGAAATTGGAATTGTGAGCTATTGTTAAGTGCCCCTGATATACAAAGACTGAGAATTATGCACTCAGATTTATTAGGCTACAATCTGAAGTAAAATGTTCATCAGGAAACCTACTTGGCAACATATAAGAGACCCCAGCTCCTCAGCCAGACACCAGGCCAAGGACGCCATTACAGCAGTTGCCGAGCGTTAAAGAAGATGAATGCTCTGCCTGGGAAAGTCTTCTGATGGGCCAGGAGCAAGCCGCTGAGACGTGGGTGAGGCTATCCGGAGGGATGGACTTAAGAACCCAGATTTCCATGCACCCTCGAAGCCTGCAAAGTGACTTATTCCGCCCTGTGGAAAGATGAAAGCCCCTTTGCTGGAAGACTATGCAGAGGCCTCCGGGGAGGAGGTAACTTGAGCCCTAACGCAAGCCTTCTTCAAGACCTGCCCCCTATCTTTCCTTTGGCCACCAAACCCATAACTAGGCTCACATCTGAGCATAAGCTCTCTGCTGAAGTACTTGGCCTGCCAGGGGAGGAGAGAGATTATATATCCAAGCTGCTGCAAGGACCATCAGGACCTGGGGAAATGGGGAGATGGATTGTGGAGGTGCTCGACCAAGGAAGGCAGAATACAAAGCCAGACAGAGAAATGTGTTGATAGAGGAGGACTGCCCTGTGACACCAGATTTAACATTCTGGGGACCACCTGTTCCAGAATAGGCAGCTATGGGAATGATAGGACCCCATGATGGCAGGTGCCATAATGTTATAGTGGACAGCAAGTTTGGATGGCGGCCTCATTAAAGTTAAAACTTTTGAGTGTTAAAGGACACTGGTAAGAGATTGAAAAGACAAGCCACAGACTAGGAGAAAAGATCTGTAAATCATTTATCTGATACAGGACATGTTTTCCAGAATATATAAAGAGCTCTCTAAAATCAATAACAAGAAAACAACCTGATTTTCCAAATGGGCAAAAGACTTGAACAGATATGGATGGCAAATATGTATGTGAAAACACACACGGACACCACGGGGAGACACCACAGCACACGCAACATGGTGACAGTCACACACTGAGGATGTGGGGAACCGCAGCTCCACACGCTGCAGTGGAAACGTAATATGATGCAGGCACTTTGGAAACCAGTCTGGCAGTTTCCTAACAACTATCGCATGACCCAGCCATCCCACTCCTGGGTACTTACCCGAGAAAAATGAAAACATGAGGGCTCACTCAAAACTCATACCCAAATGCTGGTAGCAGTTTTATTTGTTAACATCAAAAAAACTGGCCATCACCTAAATGTCCATCACCGAGTGAAGGGGTTAACCATCTGTGGTCTATCCATATATTGGATCACTATTCAGCAGTAAAAAGGAGCAAACTGTTGATTCCCACAACAGCAGTGGATGAAGCTAAAAATAATTAGGCTGAGTGAAAGAAGCCAGACTAAAGAGCACACACTCCAGGAGTCTAGCTACATAAAACTCTGGAAGATGTAAACTACAGTGACAGAAAGCAGAGAAGGGGCGCAAAATGGGAAAAGGTAGAGGAAGGCAGATGACTCTCAACTGGGGTCCACTGGGGCTGGGAGCTCTCTCTTTCTCTCGTGTTGAGCTGAGCCCCTGCCTGTCTCAGTGTCATTCCAGACTGTCCTCTCCGGAGTGAGTGTCTGAGGGGCCAGGTGAGATCTGACGGAGGGAGGAGAGGACCCCTCCTGCACTCCGGCGATCTCCGGGAAAGTTACAGCTGCCTGCCCAGGGGCATCCTGGGTAATGAACAGTTTCTCTTCTATGTCAGCTGGGAGAGGGCCCCCTCCCTAATCTGCTGCAGTGTCATTAAGAGGGAAAACATTTGCTCCGTGGGGCTCCTGATGGCCTTTAGAAACTGCAAGTTAAACACCAACCAAGAAGGGCTGCTCGTCGCTTAACCCTTCCCGGCCCAGACCCCAGCCGATGGGGCCACAGCTCATCGGCCTGGAACTCTCGGGAACCTCTCCAGACTCTTCCAGGCCTGGAAGTGAGGGGGTGGGTGGGGGGGGCGGAGGGAGGACAAAGGGAGAAGAGGAATCTTTGAGGCTCTGGGCTCAGCTGTTCATAGACTGAGGCTGGTTAGACAGCAGCACCGTGGGGGCTGGGCAGTTTGAAGCCACACCCTTAACCTCTCTGTGCTGGCTTCCTATAGGGTGGAGGGGCCCCGGGGCCTCCCAACTCTAAAGATCCAGGGCGCGTGTTCCACAGCAGGTTGAGCCTGGTGGTCTTCCCCGAAAGACCTGACGTGTCCTTGTCCCCCAGGTCCCTGCTGAAGCGTGCTCCCTGCTGGGGCCACAGGTGACAGGTGGGGAGGCCAGCCCTGGGGACAGAAGAGAGCAGGTGACCTGGGAGAGCTGACAGAGGGGAGGGAGCCCCTGTTACCCGGAGTCCCCTGGGAGCCCAGCACTGTGCTGGGACACCCCCTACCACACACACACACACACACACACACACACACACACACACCACTTTCCAGGGCCAGCCTCACAAGACCGAGACATCTCACCTTGACCCCTTTCCTCCCACCTCCCTGCTGGTGCACATGCAGTCTCTCCTCCTAGCCTGCCTTCTCCTCCATCCACATCTTACACAGCCCAAGGCCTGCCTCCTCCTGGAAGTTTTCCCTGATGTTTCATAGCCAACCCCTCATGTCTCCACCCAGATGACCTTTTAGTTGTTTCATTGCCCAACACAGTACCAGATTTTGTGCCGTGAGCCCCAGACCCAAACATGAGCTCATTTCATTCTTACCAAGTTCATGAAAATTTCCTGGGTGCCGGCTTGGAGCCAGGCACGTGGGGGCCAGAGAGGGAATGAGAATAATCATCCACCAAGCACGTGCAAGTGCCTCCAGGCCTGGTCAGCCCATTTGACGTCCAAGCAGGCTCCTCATCCTGCTGGGAGGGTGAGGACCCGAGCCCCAGACACAGGAGGAGGCTGCTCAGGTCCCACAGTGAGCCAGTGGCTGAGATTCGAACCCAGGCCAGACTCCAAGTCCCACCCCCACCCCCACTACTGCCCCCAGAACTCTCTTTGTGACTTATTAATGTTTTATTAATTTGTTATCCATTAATTCATTCCTTCGTTTGGTCAACTAATACATATAGAACCCTGATATATTCCAGGTGACATGGAAAGACCTTAGATGAATAAGTGTGAGGGGGTTATTTTTGCTTTGCATTTTTTAATTAGATATAGCATTGTGTAAATTTAAGGTGTAAATCTTGCTACTTAGATACATTTCTGTATTGTGAAATGGTTGCCATCGTAATGAGATTTATTCCACTTTGTACTTAAAGTACAATATTGTACTGTCTGATTCAATAAACATGAAATCCCTGGCTAGTTTAGTAACTCATCACAAGTCTGGAACCGTAAACACCGTCAATACTGCACCCCCACCCTCGACCCCTGGTTACCACCATTTTACTCTCTGTTGTTATTCTTTCACGTGCTTGGTTATTTTTAGATTTCAAATATGAGTGAGGTCATACAGTCCTTGCCTTCCTCTGTCTGCCTTATGTCACTCAGCATAAGGTGCTTGTGGGCCATCCGTGTTGTTGTAAACGGCAGAACACCCTCCCTTCTCATGGTTGATTAATATCCCATTGTGTACAGGGACCACGTCTTTCTTGGCCATTGATGGGCGCTGGGGTGGCTTCCATCTCTTGGCTCTTGTGAAGAATGCTGCAGTAACCATGGGGGTGCACACATCTCATTGAACTGTTTTCATTTCCTTTGGGTACATTCCCAGAAGTGGGGTTGCTGGATCCTATGTATGGTAGATCTATTTTTAATTTTTTGAGAAAATTCCATATTGTTTTCCATAGTGCTTGGGCTGCTTTGCATTCCCACCAACAGTTCTCCCCTTCCCCCACAGCCTTGCCAGGGTTTGTTACTTCTTGTCTTTTTGACACTAGCCTTTCTGAGAAGTGAGGTGCTATCTCACTGTGGTTTGGATTTTCCTCTCCTTCGATGATGATGAGTGATACTGAGCGTCTTCTCATGTGCCTGTTGACCGTTTAGGTGTCCTGTTGGGGAAATGCCCAGAACTCCTTAAACCCCCTCAGCTGGGAGAGGATTGGTCCTGGATCCCGGAGGAGTCTGGTCCTACAAGTGGGGCTCAGGTAGCCACAACTGTGCAGAGAAGGGGAGAAACACGGAGCAGTAAAGGAGGGTCCCGTGGTAGAACCATGGCAGGCGGAGAGAGGCACATAGGAAGAGTGCAAACTTTTTAAGTTTATTTATTTATTTATTTATTTAAATGTTTATTTACTTTTGAGAAAGAGAACGCAAGCACAGGACAGACAGGGAAGGAGGGAGAGAGAATCCCAAGCAGGCTCTGCACTATCAGTGCAGAACCCGATGCAAGGCTCGAACTCACAAACTGTGAGATCGTGACGTGAGCCAAAATCAAGAGTCAGACACTTAACTGATTGAGCCACCCAGATGCCCCGAGAGTGCAAACTTTTAAGGGGGTGCTCACTGTCGGGGCATGCAAAGGCCAGCCTGCTCCTCGCTGTCACCCCTCTGTTGGCTCTCCAGTCTGTGATCCACGAGGGACTTCAGGCTCCCTGGCTGTACACGTGCTGTCTCCTTTCTCCAAATTGTCTCCAGGGACTGTCTGTAGCCACAGGACATGATTAATCTGTCTGTAGGCTTCCGGTTCCAGATCTTTTCCCTCGCCTTGCCGGGCTGGTCCCGGAACAGATGGTGGTCACTGATCCCAGGTGGTGGAGGGGCAGGCATGGTCCCAGGCCTGGCTCTGGATGATAAATCCCATCCCTTCAAGCTGGGAGTGACTCTTCCTGCAGATGTGTCTCCACGGGAGGAGAGCAGCGTGTGCCTGTGGGTCTGTGTGTGTGCATGGGGAGCAGGAAGCCCCTGCCTTTGCAGTCCCGGACTCCATCTCGGGCTCTGTCCTGGGGCTCCTGCGGCAAGTTCCCACTTTGTTAAAGAAGGCTAATACTGACTGTCAGCTTGCGACCCCTCTCTGAGCTGCCCCTGGTCAGAGAGAGTCATACAGACAAAAGAGAAAATTAAACCCCAAGATGCCACAGCCAGAAGGGTCCCCAAAATCTGAGCCTAAGTCTCTTGTTCAGACGGGGAAAGTGAAGCTCTCAGAAAGTGCCAGAAGTTTACATGTCTGGGCAGCGCTGGCATTAGCAGGACCCCTCAGTGTCAATGCATCTGTGTGAGATGGGTGTGGGGGGGGGGGGCGCACACATGCACTGCACACACACACACACCTGCCTTCTGGGCATATATTCAGGTTTCATTAGACATCTGCGTGTGACTGTCTTAAGTTGTGTATATGTGACCGTGTCAAGGCACGCGTGTGCGGGCCACAAGCACAGCTGTGTGCACTAGTATCAGGTGTGGATACATGTGAGCGTGACTGTGTGTGCGAGAGACAGGATGGTGGCCGTCCTTGAGGGTGACAGCGATGATCTCAGGATAATGAGGCTCTTCCAGACCATGTGGGTGCTTGTATCCATGGGGCCACACAGAGGGGGATTCAGTGATTATTTGCAGGATGCAGGGAAGCTATGGAGGGCGGGGCGGGGGGGTGGAGATAAGGGACAGTGTGTGCAAGGTGCCCAGCACCGAGACCAAAGCCCAGAGTCTGGAACTCGGTCGTGAGATCCAGGGGTGAAACTGACCCCTACCCTCTCCTGCTACAGGTCAGGGTCAATCCGGGACTCAGATATTGAGCTTACAAAAGGGGCCAAGTGGCCTCAACTACTATGGGGTGGGAACCCAGCTTGCCTAGCTCTGTGGGCAACCAGTACGCCTAGATGTAGGTCACAGATGCTCAGGATGAGTTGGGGTGGGCTCAGGGGCCCCCCAGGGTCTCTCTCAGTCCCTTGGCCAGAAACCCCACAGCACTCTTGCAATTGCCCTGGCATCTGGTTTCCTAGGATCATTCCTCATCCTTGTTTATGGTGAAAGGGACTCCATGATTTAGGATATAGATAAGACCCACTATCAGAGAAGGATGTGAGGAAAGGTTTTTCCAGGGGGTCAGTGCAGTGAAGAACACCCTGACCCCAGCTCCTGAGGACCCCCGGGTCCCATGATGCTGGGGAAAGTACAGTCCACTGATGCCACACCCAGGAGGGAAGAAAAGGGCAGATGGCCCAGGTGAGACCAATGGTGTCATGGTTAAGAGTTCAGGTTCCAGAATCGACAGAATGGGGTTGAACTTGCTTGTGGTATGACCTTGGGCAAGTCTCCCCACCACTCAGAGGACAGACAACGTATCTGAGCAGGCCCCACTCTGGGCTCTGGGACACTGGGGCTGTCTCTGAGACTGCTCATATTCCCAGCGAAAAGAAATTATTCTCCATCTAATTAATCTAATTAGAAGTAATCAAGTTGTGGAGACATGTGCAGCAGGGTGAGTGATTACGAAAAATCACCTCCCTGCAAGCAATTTAAATGTAATTTTTTTGGTTCCACAATCTAAAAACCAAATAAAGAAGAGTGAGCTCTCTGTCCCAAATCCCTCTGGCAGAGAGGATGGGGGTACCAGCCCAGACAGAGGGTGAGACTACCACCAGATCGGCAGGGGGCATTGCAGACTTGCTTGGGACAGTCACCCACATGCTCTGGAAGAGATGCCATTGCAAGAACACCCCCCACACATTTGGGGACAACCTCAGTCACACCTCAGGTCAGGCCTCACTCACACACCCAGTCATGTTCATACACACTCGCATCCCGAGACAAATGACACATCTGTCCTTGAGCCTCAAGGTCTCCATATGTCTACTTCAACAGACCTTCTTTCAAGAGAACCTAGAATTCTTGTGAGTCAGAGAGAGATGGTTATATCGTGTGTGTGTGTGTCTGTGTGTGTCTGTGTGTGTCTGTGTGTGTCTGTGTGTGTGTCTGTGTGTGTGTCTGTGTGTGTGTGTTGGGGGAGGAGTTGCACTAACTTCACTGCTTCCTGTCTCCATCGGGTTTGTCTTAGATGGAATGAAGTGGGTAGGGTGGATTACCAGTGACCTTTATCAGAAGAAGCTGGGGAAAGCAGCCTGAGGGATGACATTGGGTTACAGCCATGCTTAGTCCAAAGGGATGAGTCCCCGATGGGGTGCCTTTAAGGGTAAATCATACTCCCTCCTTCTTCTTCACTAAGGAGTGAGCCCACAGGTTACTTCAAGACTCAAGACCTCTTTACTGAGAGCAGTGCCTTGTCCAGGC
Organism: Helogale parvula; assembly: GCA_004023845.1. NCBI lineage: Eukaryota > Metazoa > Chordata > Mammalia > Carnivora > Herpestidae > Helogale > Helogale parvula. The sequence goes on along the minus strand of PJEM01012670.1, from coordinate 4,081 downwards.
CATCCATCACTTAGGGAACTAAGTAAGACACTTAGGGAACTAAGTGTCTTAGGCAGAACCTAGAGACGGTTATGTCGAACCCTGCTGAGTCAGGTGGACTGGCCCTTTCACTCACACCTTTCTCACTTGCCCCTCAATCTACCTGGCACACTTCATTAGGAGCAGAGAAACCAGGAAGACGACCTTAGAACAGGGTGGGAAGGCAGGGCTTCACTTGGCCAGGTGTCTGGAGGTGGGGAAAAGGAGACAAGCTAGAAGGGTGTCAGGATCTCTTCTTCCCCAGCACATGCTTTTGGGTTTGAAGAATAATCTGACAGTACTCAGAACCATTAAGTCCAGAACCCAGTATCCAGAATTATATAACCCAGAATCAAGACTGTAGAATCCTTGACCCCAGAGCTACAGATTGTAAAACCTAGAACCACAGAACCTACAGGTAGCAATCCCAGATGCACAGAATTCTAAACCCAGAAATTCATAATTTAGAGTCACAGAATCCAGAGCCATGTAATCCAGAATTACAGAGCCCAGAGTCCAGAATCACTCGAGCACTAGAACTAAGACTTTTATTTTCTCTGCATCCTACACCATCTTAAATCCCTCAGTGCCCTACTCAAATACTCTTTTCCCACATGAAGCCTCCCTGGTGCCCTCAGCTTTGGCAGGGCCCTCCTTCCTCTGAGCTGTCCAGGCCTTTCTGGATCCTGTGGTGCTGTCCATGCCTAGCCTCTCCTACAACTCAGGTCTGATTCCTCTCTGCATCCACTCCACTTGCATTGGATCTGACCCAGTTCCTTGCTCTTGGTAGACACTCTAAGCATGTTTGTGGAGACAGTGAATTCTTGAACTCCCTCTTATTTTTAGAGGGGATGCCTAAGCCCAGAGAGAGGACATTTTCCTGTGATCACATGGTATATTTGGGAAATCCCAGCAAAGACCCTAGTTCTCTTCATTCTAAGCCTCAGGGTCCTTCTCTTCCCCAGCTTGGGGATAAAGGACTGGAGCGTTGTCATGGAATTCTATCATATTTTATTGTTTGTTAATGACCCTGTTGTTGGTGGTTTCACTCTCAAAAGTCTCAAAAGTTTAGGATAAACTACTTAGTATGAGAAAAGTGATGGTGGTAGGGATGACAGTAGGCTCCCTGGGGGAGTTGCACCTGAGGTCAGCAACAATGTAGGAAGCTATGTCAGTCAAAGAGAAGTATGTGAAAAGGCTCAATGGTAGGAGATGCATCCTATGTTCAGAGACAACAGCTGGAAAATAGTCATAGAGACAAAAAGGTCTGGTTAAAGGAGACCCTGTAGGGCTATGTATGCCATCCTAGGATGTTTAAACCTTACTTAACATATATTTTATATAATATATATAATACATATATATTATATATATTATATCCCTAGGTTGCCTATAGCTCCTGAAGGCAGGAACTATGTTTTTCTCCCTAAAGCCCAAGGACAAACACAGATTTGACCAAGAGAAAAAGCAAGAAGTGTTCTGGCTTGGGGATAGTACTCATCTAAGTTTCAACTGGGGCAGCTTCTAAGAAAATGAATGAATGCCAAGTTAGACCAAGTAGGTGTAATCAAGAGTAGCCTGAACATGCTGGAGGGTAGGGGATGAGTTGGAGGCAAGAGAAGGTGGTTGAAGGTCAGGAGAATGAACAGAAGGTCAAGAAGACTCCTGTATCTGTTAGCCTCCATGTAGGTTTCAGAACCACAGACAGCTCTCAGGGCAGCTAGATGGCTTTTCTCTTCAGATTCCTGGGATCACTTATTTCCCTCTGTGTTTTAGGTCTGCATTGTTACCAGGAATGAGGGAATGGGCTCTAGGGCCAGACTGCCTGAACTCAAAGTCTGGCTCTGGCCCTTGCTAGTTTCATAATCGTGGACAATTTTCTTAACTTCTCTGGGCCATGGCTGCCTAATCTGAGGAGTAAGAAGAATATGGGGACCCACCTCATAGGGTTGTGGTGAAGAATAAATTAAAAATAATGAAAGTAATAGCTTAGCAGTGTGGTGGAACGTAGGTAGGGCTAAAAGAATATGTGTGCTATTTTTGTTATTATTATCCTAAGACCTTTCCGTGCAAGATAGGGATTCTTGGACTCAGCTCCATTTAAAATGATGCCATTTGTGGGACATCTGGGTAGCTTAGTTGGTTAAGTGTTTGACTTCAGCTCAGGTCATGATCTCATGTTCTGTAAGTTTGAACCCCATATCAGGCTCTGTGCTGCAGCTTAGAAATTAATTGCTGCATTTCCTAAAACTCCAGGAGTTGATGGCTTCAGATATAACTGGATCCAGGAACTTAGGTGATGTCATCAGGACATTGTCTTTCTACCTTCTGCATTGGCGACATTTACAGTCAGTCTCTCACTCTAGCATTAGAACTGTTAGCATTAGGATTATAACACACTGATTAGCATCTCTCCTGATTAGCAAAAGCTCTAGTATGATTCTCGTTGGTCTGGTTTAGGTCGTCCTCCCTCAGCTGAAATGATTACTCAGGCCGGGAGGTGAAACTAACTCAATGGCCAGACTTGGTGGGAGGAGCCAGGAGATGGTTCAATCACACCTGGATGGATTGAGAGTGGGTGGGAGTTGTTTTCAAAACAAAACTGGGGAGTGGTCCTACCAGAAAAGGAATGAACTCTAGACAGGCAAAAACAAACAAAGCCCGTTACAACATTACATGACACGTAGATCACCTTTCAGATCTCAGCTTAAGACACACCTCTTCAGAAAAGACTATCCTGACCCCTGTGCTAAACCACAGCCAATGATCCTTTACTTTATTTTTTAGCTCTTTTATATTCAAAGTTGGAATTTTTTAAGCACTGTCAATGAGAACCAGAGCCAGATGCTAGTTAAAGTGATACAGAGGGATTTTATTCAGAAACTACTGCAATAGGGAAAAAGAGATTTCAGTATAGAACTGAGCACAGTTCCAAAGGCAACAAGAACAGATGGGGATTTATAGCCAAGGAGCAGGGTGGGGGTATTGGTGGAGGATTCTTGCTAAACTGACCAAATAAGATTCTTACAGAAGGCAGACCAGGGTGATCAGATATCAAGGATGAGAGAGTCGCTCTAAACTGACTAAGCAGGAGTCTTGCTAAAATTGAACTTGGCAAGGATGGATATGCAAGCTCAAGGTCAAGGTCTGGTGAGAAGAGGATTTAGAGGAGCCTGTCCAAAATTCAGCCAAAGAGAATCTTTGTCATTGCTGAGTAAGCACCAAACACTTACTAAGTGATTTAGACATATTACCTAAGTTAATAATCTCAATTTTTGTAATAAGTATGTAATACGTATTTTAATCTCCATTTTGGAAATGCAGAAACTGAGGCCCAGAGAGGTTGAGTAACTTACTCAAGTTCCCTCAGTCAGAATGTGACAGGGCTGGGATTCAAATCCAGCCATTCATTTCTCAGAACTCACTTCTTTAACTACCCTGCCACACTCCTTCTAAACATAATCGTGCAAATAATCACAAGCTCAATGGTATTTACATGTATTCTTGATGTGATTACTTACTGAATGAATGCCTGTTTTATCCACTAGACTGTGAACCTCACAGAGGCAGAGACATTATCTTCCTTGTCCATTATTGGATCCTGTCTGTCTTGTCCATCACCTAGCATTGTGTAGCACGTAGGAGAACTTTGGTGTCTTCACTTTTCCAGTGGGAATAATGTGCCCACACAGTGTTCTCCCTACAAGTGGGATTTGGAGACTCAAATTCAAACTCAGACCCCATCTTGTCTTTCCCCCCTTCTTGGCTTATTCCTCTCCTTCCTTCACCTGCTTCCCTCCTTCCTCCATCCTCTCTGCCCCTCCCCTACACCCCTCAAACTCTCCCCTTCCTCTGTCTTTGTCCCATACTATCTGTTCCCTCCCCCAGTTCTGGCCCCCAGCTAATTATATAATACTGTGGAAAGTGTTTTATTTGCATCTGGCTCTGGGGCTATGGAAGGTGGGCAGCCATGTGTTCATTAAGCAGCTCCGTGTAGAGGAATATAAAGAACCGGTCTTACTGCAACCATTGTCTCCTCTTGGCTCATCCCATGAAACAATTA
>PJEM01012669.1:0-45612 GCA_004023845.1 Helogale parvula | reverse complement strand
TGTATATTTTGGATACTAGCCCTTTATCTGATACGCCATTTGCCACTATCTTTTCCCATTCTGTCGGTTGCCTATTAGTTTTTTTGATTGTTTCCTTTGCCTTGCAGAAGCTTTTTATCTTGATGAGGTCCCAGTAGTTCATTTTTGTTCTTGATTCTCTGGCCTCTGGGGATGTGTTGAGGAAGAAATTGCTGCGATTTAGGTCTAGGAGGCTATTTCCTGCCTTTTCATGTATTTAAATATGCTAAGCTTGGACAGGATATTCTTTGAAAATGGTACTCTTTTTTTTTTGTAATTCACAAGATTTTTATTTTCTATTTTGTTCCTTCCAAAATATTTACTTTTTAAGTGAACTCAAATTATTCATACAACTCTGTCACATAAAGATGATCATGTGCTGTGAGTTTCAAGTAATTTTTAGCAAACAACTCTCTCACCAAAATACCATGTGTCATCAGATTTCTGATTTATTCTGCATAAGTATACTATTTTATATGTTTTCCCAACTGCGACTTAAAACTATTATTTTTGTCAGTCTATATTTTGAAGACTTTTGTTAAAAATAATCTTCCAAGGACCAATAATGAATGCTTCTGATGAATATTGCTTTGTACAGATAAGACAATGTCTTTTGTATCTATGTACCCTTTCTTTTTTTTTTTTAAATAGTTTATTGTCAAATTGGTTTACATAGAACACCCAGTGCTCTTCCCCACAAGTGCCCTCCACCATCACCACCACCTCTTTCCCCCCCTCCCCCTTCCCCTTCAACCCTCAGTTCATTTTAAGCATTCAATAGTCTCTCAAGTTTTACATCCCTCTCTCTCCCCAACTCTCTCTCCCTCCTCTGCTCCCCCGTGTTCTCCATTATGTCTCTCCTGTTTTCCTGTTAGACCTATGAGTGAAAACATATGGTATCTGTCCTTCTCTGCCTGACTTACTTCGCTCAGCATGACACCCTCAAGTTCCATCCACATTCCTACAAAAGGCCATATGTAATTCCCTCTCATTGCCATGTAGTACTCCATCGTGTATATATACCACATCTTCTTGATCCATTCGACAGGTGATGGACATTTAGGGTCTTTACATGTTTTGGCTATTGTTGACATTGCTGCTATGAACATTGGGGTACATGTGCCCCTATGCATCAGCATTTCTGCATCTCTTGGTTAAATCCCTAGCAATGCTATTGTTGGTCATAAGGGAGTTCTATTGATAGTTTTTTGAGGAACCTCCACACTGTTTTCCAGAGTGTCTGCAGCAGTTTACATTCCCACCAACAGTGTAGGAGGGTGCCCATCTGTCCACACCCTTGCCAGCATCTATAGTCTCTTGATTTGTTCATTTCTTCCACTCTGACTGACATGAGGTGGTATCTCAGTGTGGTTTTCATTTGTGCTTCCCTGATGATGAGTGATGTTGAGCATCGTTTCATGTGTCTGTAGGCCATTTGGATGTCCTCGTTGGAGAAGTGTCTGTTCATGTCTTCTGCCCATTTCTTCACTGGGTTATTTGTTTTGTGGGTGTGAAGTTTGGTGAGTTCCTTGTAGATTTTAGATACTAGCCCTTTATCTGATATGTCATTTGCAACTATCTTTTCCCATTCTGTCGGTTGCCTATTAGATTTCTTGATTGTTTCCTTTGCCTTGCAGAAGCTTTTTATCTTGATGAAGTCCCAAGAGTTCAGTTTTGCTTTCATTTCCCTCGCCTTTGAGGATGTGTCGAGTAGGAAATTTCTGCGGTGGAGGTCTAGGAGGTTTTTTCCTACTTTCTACTCGAGGGTTTTGATGGTTTCCTGTCTCACATTCAAGTCCTTGGGTCATTTTGAGTTAATTTTTGTGTATGGTGTAAGAAAGTGGTCTAGTTTCATTCTTCTGCATGTTGCTGTCCAGTTCTCCCAGCACCAATGCTATAGAGGCAGTATTTTTTCCATCGCATACTTTTTCCTACTTTGTCAAATATTAATTGATCATACATTTGTGGGCCCAGTTCTGGGTTCTCTATTCTATTCCATTGGTCTATGTGTCTGTTTTTTGCCAATACCATACTGTCTTGATGATGACAGCTTTGTAGTGGAGGCTAAAGTCTGGGATTATGATGCCTCCTGTTTTGGTTTTCTTCTTCAATATAACTTTGGCTATTTGGGGTCTTTTGTGGTTCCATACGAATTTGAGGATAGTTAGTTCTAGTTTTGAGAAGAATGTTGGTGCAATTTTGATAGGGATAGCATTGAATGTGTAGATAGCTTTGGGTAGTAAAGACATTTTTACAATATTTATTCTTCCGATCCATGAACAGGGGGTGTTTTTCCATTTCTTGGTGTCTTCTTCAATCTCTTTCGTAAGTTTTCTATAGTTTTCATCATATAGGTATTTTACATCCTTGGTTAGGTTTACTCCTAGGTATTTAATAGTTTTTCGTGCAATTGTGAATGGGATCAGTTTCTTGATTTCTCTTTTGGCTGCTTCATTTTTGGTGTATAGGAATGTAGCTGATTTCTGTACATTGATTTTGTATCCTGCAACTTACCGAATTCATTAATCAGTTCTAGAAGGCTTCTGGTGGATTCAGTTGGGTTTTCCATGTAGAGTATCATGTCATCTGCAAAAAGTGAAAGTTTGACTTCTTCCTTGCCAATTCTGATGCCTTTTATTTCCTTTTGTTGTCTGATTGCTGATGCTGGGACTTCCAGCACTATGTTAAACAGCAGTGGTGAGAGTGGACACCTCTGTCGTGTTCCTGATCTCAGGGGGAAACCTCTCAGTTTTTCCCCAATGAGGATAATATTGGCTGTGGGCTTTTCATAAACTGCTCTTATAATGTTTGGGTAAGTTCCTCCTATTCCGAGTTTCTCAAGGGTTTTTATTAAGAAAGGGTGCTGTAATTTGTCAAATGCTTTTTCTGCATCTATCAACAGGATCATATGGTTTTTTTCCCTTCTTTTGTTAATGTGATAGATCACATGGATGGATTTGCGAATATTGAACCAGCCCTGTAACCAAGAATGAATCCCACTTGATCATGATGGAGAATTCTTTTTATATGCTGTTGAATTTGATCTGCTAGTATCTTGAGTATTTTTGCATCTGTATTCATTAAGAATATTGGTCTGTAGTTCTCTTTTTTGGCTGGGTCTCTGTCTGGTTTGGGTATCAAGGTGATGCTGGCTTTGTAGAATGAGTTTCTATTTCTATTTTTTGGAATAGTTTGAGAAGAATGGGTATGAGCTCTGCTTTAAATGTCTGGTAGAATCCCCCTGGGAAGCCATCTGCCCCTGGGCTCTTTTTCGTTGGGAGATTTTTGATAACAGATTTGATTTCTTCACTGGTTATAGATCTATTCATGCTTTCTATCTCTTCCTGTTTGAATTTTGGCAGTGCATGTGCATTTAGGAAATTGTCCATTTCTTCTGTGTTGTCCAGTTTGTTGGCATATAATTTTTCACAGTAATCTCTGATGATGGCTTGTATTTCTAAGGGATTGTTTTTAATAGATCCTTTTTCATTCATAATTTTGTCTATCTGGGTGCCTTCTCTTTTATTTCTGGGGAGCCTGGCTAGAGGTTTATCGATTTTGTTTATTTTTTCAAAGAAACAACTCTTGGTTTTATTGATCTGCTCAACTGGTCTTTTGGATTCTATATTGTTTATTTCTGCCCTGATCTTTATTATTTCTTTTCTTCTGCTGGGTTTGAGATGCTCTTGCTTCTTCCCTTCTAGTTCCAGTAGGTGCTCTGTTAAATTTTGATTTTCGCTTTTTCTAGTTTATTGAGATTGGCCTGGATTGCAATATACTTTCCTCTTAGGAGTGCCTTTGCTGCATCCCAGAGATTTTGGGTTGTTTTATTTTCATTTTCATTTGTTTCCATATATTTTTAAATTTCTTCTTTAATTGCCTGATTAACCCAGTCATTCTTTCGTAGGGTGGTTTTTAACCTCCACATTTTTGGAAGTTTTCCAGACTTTTTCCTGTGGTTAATTTCAAGTTTCATAGCATTGTGATCTGAAAGTGTGCATGGTATGATCTCTATTTGTTTATACTTATGGAGGGCTGATTTATGCCCCGGTATGTGATCTATCTTGGAGAATGTACCATGTGTACTTGAAAAGAAGGTGAATATCCCATCTTTAGGATGCAGAGTTCTAAATATATCTTTCAGTTCCATCTGTTCCAATGTGTCTTTCAGGTCTTCTTTCCTTAGTGATTTTCTGTTTGGTTGATCTATCCATTGCTGTCAGTGTCAGTATTAAAGTCCCCTGAAATTAGCACATTCTTGTCAGTAAGATTTTTTCTTTCTGTGATTAATTGTTTTATGCATTTGGGTGTTTCCGAGTTTGGCACATAGATATTTATAATTGTTACCTCTTCCTGATGGTGAGATCCGGTAATTATTATATAATGTACTTCTTCATCTCTTGTTACTGCCTTTACTTTAAAGTCCAGTTTGTCTGATATAAGTATGGCTACTCCAGCTTTCTTTTGGCTTCCAGTCACATGATAGATATTTCTCCATCTCTTTACTTTCACCTGAAGGTGTCTTCTGGTCGTAAATGAGTCTCTTGTAGAAAACAGATAGATGGGTTTTGTTTTTTTTATCCATTCTTCTACCCTGTGTCGTTTGGTTGGAGCATTCAGTCCATTTACATTCAGTGTTATTATTGAAAAATGTGGGGTTAGAGTTATTGTGTTCTCCCTAGAATTCATGTTTATAGTGGCATCTCTGGCACCTTGTATTCTGTGCAACATTTCCCTTATAGAGTCCCTCTTAGGATTTCCTGTAGGGCTGGTTTGGTGGTCAAGACTTCTCTCAAGTTTTGTTTATTTGGGAACCCTTTTATCTCTCCTTCTATTTTGAATGACAGGCTTGCTGGATAAAGGATTCTTGGCTGCATGCTCTTTCTGTTCATCACATTGAAGATTTCCTGCCATTCCTTCCTGGCATGCCAAGTTTCATTAGATAGGTCTGTAACCACTCTGATAGGGTTCCCTTTGTATGTGAGGGCCCTTTTCTCCCTAGCTGCCTTCAGAATTTTCTCTTTATCTTTATATTTTGCAAGTTTCACTATGATATGTCATGCGGAAGGCCGATTCAAGTTACGTCTTAAGGGGATTCTTTGTGCCTCTTGAATTTGAATGTCTATTTCTTTTCCCAGATTTGGGAAATTCTCAGTTATAATTTGGTCTAGTATCCCTTCAGGCCCTTTCTCTCTGTCTTCCTCTTCAGGAATTCCTATGATACAAATGTTGTTCCGTTTGATTGTATCACTCAGGGCTCGAATTCTCCTTTCCTGCTCCTGGATCAATTTCTCTCTTTTTTTCAGCTTCCTCTTTTGCTATAACTATATCTTCTAATTCACCTATTCTTCTCTCTTCCTCGTCAATCCTTGAGATGGCTGCCTCCAGTTTGTTATTCACCTCATCGATAGCCTTTTTTTAAACTCATCACAGTGCCTAGTAATTTTCTCCTTTGAGTCTTTGATGCTTTTCTCAACCCCAGCGATTAATTTTATGACAAGTTTTTAAAATATTGACCCGGTACGTTGTCTAGATCTTTCTTGAGCAGTTCTGTGGCTGTGACTTCCTCCTTGAGGTTCTTCAGGGGAGCGTTCCTTCGTTTTGTCATATTTGCTAGTTTTCTGTCTCTTGTCACATTTAGAAAGCTCGTTGTGCACTGTGCACCTGTTAATATTGCTCTGTTAAAGGACGCTTATTGACTGTCCAGGGCCTGTCATTTCAGGAAATATTCTCTTAATGGTATCTCTCGGTTTCTCTTGTTGTGCCTGTGAATATTTTATTTCCCTTCTCAGCAATATCAGACCTACTGTCATGCATACTTCGGTTTGTTTCTTGGTGTAGCCCTAAGAAGGAAAACAGACAAACACAGAGGGAACAGAAGCACACAGACGCACAGACAAGTCAAACAAAGAAACACATTAAAAGGAGAAAGAAAATGGAAAGGAAAGAGATGAAAAGAAGAGAAGAAGAGAAAAAAACGAATAAATGGGTCAGAGACAACAAAGGACAGTGGATAGTCTAAAAGTGCATGACCAGTTGATGGGAGAGGTAAGGATGAGATATAGGAGAATATATCTGGATTGGATGAAGGTTAAAAAAAAAGGGGAGAAAGGAGAAAGGAAAATAAGGAGTAAAAAGTTTAAAAAATTAAGTAAAAGAAAAAAGGTAATAATAAAAAATAAGTACGAAGAAAGTGAAGAAAAAAAATTTTTTATAAGAAAAAAAAAAGCAGCAGCTCCTCCTCGTGGATAGGCGTGGTTTGGTGTGGTAGGTCTAGGAGGCTGCTCTCAGAGGCTCCACCTTGGTGTCTGCAGAGATTAGAATGGTGGCACGCCGAGCTCCACTGAACTATTCTCTTTAGGCCACTCTAATGAGTCTGATCTCCTCGTGCTGTGATTGAGCCGAGTTGTATTTTCCAAGCCCACCTGGCTCAAAGTTCTAGTCCATGTTCTTTTATGCTACCACAGATGAGATGTATTTGCTTTGGTGGCTGGCTTCTTAGGGGGAGGAATCAGTTTGTCTTGGCTCAGGCAGGGATTTTGGCTGTCTCTGCCTGAGGCACGCTGTGCAGCAGGAGTTGAAGTGTGCACCGTCACAGATCCAACCCCCAGCTGCGATCGCGTTTGAGTTGGGGGAGGAATGAGTGTGCAGCTGTTGCTGGAGGAGCCGGGAGCTGCTGGAAATGAGCTGGGAGCTCCTGCAGCCTGCGTGCACACCCAGGTCTCCACCACCGCAAACTTTCTGCCATGATCGCGCAGAGGTGGAGGCAATTTTTTCCCTGTTGGCACCCGGAATTCAGGGTTCCCACGGCCAATGCTGGGGGCGAGATGCGCCGTGGAAATGAGGTGCGTGCTCCCACTCCCAAAACCAAGGTCGATGTGAGCACCCCTGACACCGCCACTGTTGTGGCTGGTCACTCCTGGCCAAGATGTCGCAGGGCTGGAAGCTATTCTTTCCCTTGTGCCACCTGGATTTGGGATTTAGGCTACCCAGCAGTTATCTATGGAGTGAGCTTCTCTCTCCATATGCGGTTAAGCGTTTTTTACCTCTTCCCCGGAGACAGTACTATGATCGTGTTCAGTCTCTCTGTCTCTTCCCTTTGTGTCTTGGGCTCTGTGTGCTTGCCCCGCAATGAGCTGGGGCTCCCACCTCCCCTGCCCGTCTCGCGTGGGCCCGTTTTCCAATCTCCCCAGTTCGCACTCACTCACTCAGGTATCCTTGAGGTTCTCTTCCTTCTGGAGTCCATATTTTCTCCTTCTGCTCTTGCAGATAAGAGTAATGTCCTTCTCAGTTCGATCAATGCGGCAGACAAAGTTTACAGAACTCCCTTCCTCTCCGCCATCTTGGCTCCTCCCTGAAAATGGTACTCTTAAAGGCAAGGGAAGGCAAAATTGCTCATTCCTCAGGCTCTGTTCAAGTTAGTAACAGTTCCCTGTATAATTACTGTTAGCATAAGTTGTCTCATTTCCAGGGTTTACCCAGGAAGATTTTCTGCTCATTGCAGAGTGTTTTGGTGCATACGAGGAGTTGTAGTTTGGAGTGGACAATGGAGCCTGGAGGTAACTAGAAGTTGGAATTTATGAATATATGGAATCAATCAATGAATAAAAAAGCTAATATTATATCTGGGGGATAATTTTTATAAGCACCAAAGTCAAAATTCGTGCTCTAAGCACCAAGGTTGTGTGTATTTTTAGTAACCCCTGGTTGGACCTGCCCCATGTAACTATTAGGCTCTGTTGAAATATTCAGAGTTTGCCTCTCCAGAGGCAACCAAAGAGGAAGCAAGGCTCTGGAGAGATGAGATGAACAGGTACTCAATCTTTCCTGCCAAATTAACTAGGAATGAAATTATTATCTCTACTTAACTTCTGTTTACCAATCCTATTTCATATTTCATATTTTATAACATTTTATATTACTGGCTAACATATTTTTGGTAGACTTCAAATTTTTTAAATGACATGATTTTCACATAACATGTATTAGATTTAAAAAATTTTTATTGTCAAGCTAGCTTACATATGGTATAATCTTGGCTTCAGGAGTAGATTCCCATGATTCATCACTTTCATACAAAACCCAGTGCTCATCCCAACTGCCATCCTCAGTGCTCATCACCCATTTCCCTCATGCCCTTAATCCCCCACCTCTATCAACCCTCAGTTTGTTCTCTGTATTTAAGAGTTTCTTATGGTTTGCCTCCCTTTCTGTTTATAACTTATTTTTCCTTCTTTTCCCCTGTGGTCTTCTGTTGAGGTTTTCAAATTCCCCATATGAGTGAATGTTATGATATCTGTCTTTCTCAGAATGACTTTTTTTCCTTAGTATAATATCCTCTGTTTCCATCTACGTTGTTGTTCATGCAAGCCATTCTGACAGGTGTGGTTTATCTCAGTGTGGTTTGGATGTGTATTTCCCTGATGTTGAGCATCTTTTCATGCATCTGTTTGGCGTCTGGACGTCTCTATTGGAAAAATGTCTATTCATGTTTTCTTCCCATTTCTTCACTGGATTAGTTTTTAAGGTGTTGAATTTGTTAAGTTCTTTATAGATTTTGGATACTAATCCTTATCAGATATGTCATTTGCAAATATCTTCTACCACTTAATTGTTTGCTTTTAGTTTTGTGGATTGTCTCCTTTGCTGTGCAGAACCTTTTAATCTTGACGAGTCCCAGTAGTTAATGTTTGCTGTTGTTTCCCTTGCCTCTGGAGTCATGTCAAGTAAGAAGCTGCTGTGGCTGAGGTCAAAGAAGTTGCAGCCTGCTTTCTCCTCTAGTGTTTTGAAGGATTCCTGTCTCACATTTAGGTCTTTCATCCATTTTGAATTTATGTTTGGGTATGGTGTAAGAAAGTGGTCCAGTGTCACTTTTCTGCATCTTGCTGTCTAGTTCTTCCAGCACTATTTGCTAAAGAGACTGTCTTTTCTTTATTGGGTTCTCTTTCCTGCTTTGTTGGAGATTGGTTGGCCTTATATTTTTTGGTGCATTTCTGAGTTACCTATTCTATTCCAATGGAATATGTATCTGTTTTATGTCAATACCATACTGTCTTGATGATTATAGCTTTGTAATAGCTATCGCTATAGCTCAGACCATGTCTGAGATTGTGATGCCTCCTGTTTTGGTTATCTTTTTTCAACATTACTTTGAATATTTGGCATCTTTTGTGGTTACATATAAATTTTAGGAATATTCTAGCTCTGTGAAGAATGCTGGTGCTGTTTTGATGGGGATTGCATTGAATGAGTAGACTGCCTTGTGTAGTTTTGACATGTGTACAATATTTGTTCTTCCAATCCATGAGGCTGCAATATTTTTCCATTTCTCTGTGTCTTCTTCAATTTCTTTCATAAGCTTTCTATAGTTTTTAGCATACATATTTTTTCCTTTTTGGTTAGATTTATTCCTAGGTATTTTATGCTTTTGGTGCAATTGTACATGGGATCAATTCTGTGATCTCTCTTTCTGTTGCATCATATTTGATATATAACAATGGAACAAATTTCTGTTCCTTGTTTTTACATCCTGTGACTTTATGAATTCATGTATCAGCTCTAGCAGTTTTTTGGTGGAGTTTTTGAGTTTTTCACATAGAGTATCATGTCTTCTGCAAAAAGCAACAGTTTGATACCTTCTTTGTCAATTTTATGCATTTCATTGCATTGTTTTCTGATGGCTTAGCCTAGGACTTCCAATAGTATTTAAACAACAGTGATGTGCGTGGACATCCCTGTCATGTTCCTGATATCTGGGGGAAAGCTCTCTATTTTCCCCCATTGACGATGATATTTACTGCGGAAGTCTCATATATGGCTTTATGATATTAAGTTATGTTCCTTTTATCTTGAGTTTCTTGAGGGTTTTCCTTAAGAATAGATATGGTATTTTGTCAAATGCCTTTTCTCTACCTATTGACAGGATCATATGGTTCTTATCTTTTTTGTTGTTGCTGTTAATATGATGTATCATGTTGATTGATTTGTGAATATTGAACCAGCCCTACAGCCCAGGAATGAGTCCCACTTGATTTTAGTGAATACTTCTTTCAATATACTGTTGAATTCTATTTCCTCATATTTTACCTAGTTTTTTTGTATCTGTGTGCATCAGGGATTTTGGCTGTAAGTCTCCTTTTTAGTGGGGTCTCTGGTTTGGGTATCAGCATAATGCTGGCTTCATAGAAGAGTCCAGAAATTTTCTTTCCTTTTTTTCTTTTTTTGTAGTTCTTTGTTTGAAACATCTTGAGAAGGATAGGTATTAACACTCCTTTAAATGTCTGATAGATTTCCCCAGGGAATCCATCTGGGCCAGGAATCTTATTTTTTGTTGAGATTTTTGATAACTGTTTCATTTTCTTCACTAGTTATGGATCTGTTCAAATTTTCTATTGCTTCCTGTTTGAACTTTGTTATTGTGTAAATATCTAGGAATTTGTCCATTCTTCCAAATTGTCCTGTTTGTTGGTCTCTAATGTTTTATAGTATTCTTGAATAATTATTTGTATTCTATGGTACTGGTGTGATCTCTTCTTTCATTCATGATTTTATCTATTTTGGTCCTCTATCTTTTCTTTTGAGATGTTTGGCTAAAGGCTTATCAATTTTGCTTATTCTTTAAAAAAACAGCTCTGAGATTTGTGATTTGTGTGATTGGTTTGTGATTAGTTGTTTTATGTATTTGGGATTCTCAAATTTGACGCATAAATGTTTATAATTGTTAGCTCTTCCTGATGGAGAGACCCTGTAATTATTATATAATGTCTTTCTTCATCTTTTGTTACTGACTTTATTTTAAAGTCCAGTTTGTCCAATATAAGTATGGCTCCTCCAGTTTTCTTTTGGTGTCCAGTCGCATGGTAGATATTTCTCCATCCCCTTACTTTCAATCTGAAGGTGTCCTCAGGTCTAAGGTGAGTCTCTTGTAGACAGCAAATAGATGGATTTTGGTTTTCATCCATTCTGCTACCCTGTGTGTTTGACTGGAGCATTCAGTCCATTGACATTCAGTGTTACTATTGAAAACTGTGGGTATAGATTCATTGTGTTCCCTGTAGAGTGCATGTTTGTAGTAATGTCTCTGGAACCTTATATTCCTTCCTCCATTTCCCCCATAGAGTCCCTTTTAGGATTTCTTGTAGAGCTGGTTTGGTGGTGATGAATTCTCTCAACTTTTGTTTATTTGGGAAAACCTTTCTCTCTTCTATTTTGAATGACAGGCTCGCTAGATAAAGAAATCTTGGTTGCATATTCTTCCTGTTCATCACATTAAAGATTTCCAACCATTCTTTTCTGGCCTGCCAAGTTTCAGTAGATAGGTCTACAACCAACCACTCTTAGGTTTCCCTTTGTATGTTAAGCCCCTTTTATCCCTAGCAGCTTTCAGAATTCTGTCTTTATCTTTATATTTTGCCAGTTTCACTATGATATGTCTTGCTAAGGTCAATTTACGTTACGTCATAGGGGAGTTCAGTATGTCTCTTGAATTTCAATGTCTTTCTCCTTCCCAGATTGGGGAAATTTTCGTGTATAATTTGGTCCAGCACCCCTTCAGGACCTCTGTCTGTCTTCCTGTTCAGGAACTCCTATGATATGGACATTGTTCCGTTTGATTGTATCACTCATGTCACTGAGTCTCTTTTCGTGCTCCTGTAACAATTTCTCTCTCTTTTTCTCGGCTTCTTCTTTTGTTATAACTGTGTCTTCTAACTCACCTATTCTCATCGCTGCTTCTTCAATCCGTGCATTGGCAGCCTCTATTCACCTTATTTATCACAGCTTATCACCTTATTTGTCACAGCTATTTTGAAGGTTCCTAGTCTTTGTATCAATATCATCTCCAAAAACTTCTATGCCTTTTTCAAGCCAATTGATTAATTTTATGATAATTATTCTAAATTCTTTTTCAGTTAAGTTGTTTATGCCTGTTTTGAGCAGTTCTGTAATGTGATTTCTTCCTTGAGTTTTTTAAGAGGAGAGTTCTCTCTTTGAATTATTTTGGCTAGCTTTCTGTCTCTTGTCAGTTTTAAAAGCTCGTTCTGCACTGTACACCTATTAGTATTTTTCTATTGAAGGAGGCTTTTTGAGTGTCTAGGGTCTGTCATTTGAGGAGATGTTCTTTTAATGGTGTCTCTCGGTTTCTCTTGTTATGCCTCTGATTAATTTATTTCCCTACTCAGCTATATTTGGAACATTCCACTATGTGTGCTTTGGGTTGTTTCTTGAGGTAGCCTCTGACATCCATGAGACTGCTGTCAATAAGGGATCTGTGTGGAAAACTCCATTCTTGGAGATCAGAAATCTGTGGCTTTTAATTCTTTTCAGTTTGATAATTGTGGGTGGACAGAGGTAATGGGGCTCTTTACTTTTCCGCCATATTGCCACTCAATCCAACTGGATTTCTTACACACACACACACACACACACTTACATATATAAACTAGTAAATTGACAAATCATTTGTACTAGTTAATCCCACCGTGATTTTATCTTTTATATTTTTAGTGCCTTCTTAGTCCTTATCGATATGATAATGTGAAAATATAGCATTATTTTATTCTTTTTTAAGTTTATATATTTTTTTAGAGAGAGAGAAGTAGAGAAAAGACAAGCAAGTGCAAGTGTGGGAGGGGCAGAGAGAGAGGGAGGGAGAGAATCCCAAGCAGACTCTGATGTGGGGCTCAAATTTATGACAGTGAGATCATGACCTAAGCTGAAATGAAGAGTTGGTTGCTTAAATGACTGAGCCACCCAGGCATTCCTCATTATTTTATTCTATGGTGTTTTATTATAGTTTTTTTCTAGGGATGATTTCCCTCTTTCATTATGGTGAGTGCTGCCTTTATCGTGCACATTTAAGAATTTCCCAGCAATTTATTTCTTTAAGTGTATCTATATTTATACAGGTGTGCATGAGACTGAAGAATAATTTGTTTTTATTTTCTCTTCTGAGCAGATATGAGATCAGGGGATCTTCCCTGTTGCACATTGAGACGGCCTCAAATACTTTTTTAATTCATTCTATTAGGATTTTATTGTGTGCTAGACTTCAAAAGTCTTATGGGATTTAAAAATGTACTGTAATATTTTTCCCCTTCCCTTCCCTCATAGTCTTCTGTTATGTTTCTCAACATCCACATATGCATGAAAATATATAGTATCTGTCTTTCTCTGCCTGACTTATTTCACTTAGTATAATACCCTTGAGTTCTATCCACATTGCTGTAAATGGTAGGATTTCATTCTTTCTCATTGCCAAGTAGTATTCCATTGTATATATATTAAACCACATCTTTATCCATTCATCCATTGATGGACATTTGGGCTCTTTCCATAATTTGGCTATTGTTGAAAGTGCTGCTATAAACATTGGGGTACATGTGCCCCTTTGAAACAGCACTCCTGTATTCTTTTTTATAAAGCCTTAGTAGTGCAATTGCTGGATCAGAGGGTAGTTCTATTTTTAATTTTTTGAGGAATCTCCATACTGTTTTCTAGAGTGGCTGTACCAGTTTGCATTCCCACCATCAGTGCAAAAGAGATCCTCTTTCTCTGCACCCTCACCAACAGCTGTTGTTGCTTGAGTTTTTTATTTTAGCTCTGCTGCCTGGTGTGAGGTGATATCCTCTTTGTGGGTTTGATTTGTATTTCCCTGATGATGAGTGATGTTGAGCATCTTTTCGTGTGTCTGTTAGCCATCTGGATGTCTTCTTTGAAACGTGTCTCCATGTCTTCTACTCATTTTTTACTGGATTAATTGATCTTAGGGTGTTGGGTTTGAATAGTTCTTTATAGATTTCGAAACTGACCCTTTATCTAATATGTAGTATCTAATATGCAACTATCTTCTTCCATTCCATCAGTTGCCTTTTAGTGTTGCTTATTTATTCCTTTGCTGTGCAGAAGTGTTTTTTTTTTTTTATGACGTCCCAATAGTTTTCCTTGCCTTTGGAGAGATGTAAAGTAAGAAGTTGCTGTTGCTGAGGTCAGAGAGGTTGTTGCTTATTTTCTCCTCTAGGATTTTGATGGCTTCCTGTCTTAAGTTTATGTTTTTCATCAATTTTGAGTTTATTTTTGTGTATGGTGTAAGAGAGTAGTCCAGGCTCATTCTTCTGCATGTCACTGTCCACTTTTCACAACACCATTTGCTAAAAAGACTGTCTTTTTTGCATTGGATACTCATTCCTGTTTTGTCAAAGATTTGTTGGCCATACATTTATGGGTCCATTTCTGGGTTCTCTTTTCTGTTCTATTGATTTAGGTGTCTGTTTTTATGTCAATACCATACTGTCTTGATTACTGCTTTGTAATACAGCTTGAAGTCTGAAATTGTGATGCCTGCAGCTTTGGTGTTCTTTTTCAAGATTACTTTGCCTTTTTGGGGTCTTTTGTGGTACCATACAAATTTTAGCATTATTTTCTCTAGCTCTGTGCAGAATGTTGGTACTATTTTGATAGGGATTCCATTGAATGTGTAGATTGCTTTAGGTAGTGTAGGCTTTTTAGCAATATTTGTTCTTCTAATCCATGATCATGTCATTGTTTCCCTCAACTTCTTTCATTTGCTTTCTATAGTTTTCAGCATGTCTTTTAGCTCTTTGATTGGGTTTATTCCTAGGTATTTTATGTTTTTGGTGCAGTTGTAATGGGATTGATTCCTTGATTTCTCTTTCTGCTGTATAGTGTATATTGGTGTATAGAAATGTAACTGATTTCTGTATGATGACTTTATATCCTGCGACTGTGCTGAATTCATATATCATTTCTAGTAGTTTTGGTGGCGTCTTTTTGGTTTTCCATGTAGAGTGTCATGTCATCTTCAAAGAGTGAGAGACTGGCTTGCCCTTTGTTGATTTGGATGTTTTATTTCTTTCTATCATCTGATTGCTGAGGCTAGGACTTCTAATACTACGTTGAATAGAAATGGTGAGAGTGGACATCCCTGTCATTTTTCTGACATTAGAGGGGAAGATTTTAGTTTTTCCCTATTAAGGACGATATTAGCTGTGGGTTTTTTTTATGGCCTTTATGATCTTGAGGTACATTCCTTCTACCCATACTTTCTTGAGGGTTTATGAAAAAAGGATGCTCTGATTCTGTCAAATGCTTTTTATGCATCAATTCAGAGGATCATGTGGTTCTTGTCCTTTATCATATTTGACGTATCACATTGATTGATTTGCAGATATTGAACCAGTGTTGCATGTTGTGCTGAATAATTCTTTTACTGTATTGTTGGATCTGGCTGGCTATTATCTTGTTGAGGATTTTTGATCCATGTTCATCAGGAAATAGGTCTATAGTTCTCCCTTTATTGGGGTCTTTGTCTGGTTTAGAATCAATGTAATGCTGGCTTCGTAGAATGAGTTTGGAAGTTTCCCTCCCATCTCTATTTTTTGGAACAGCTTCGAAAGAATTGGTATTAACTCTTCTTTAAATGTTTGGTAGAATTCACCTGGAAAACTCTCTGGCCCTGGACTCTTGTTTTTGGAGAGATT
The DNA here is from genome assembly GCA_004023845.1 of Helogale parvula. Classification (NCBI taxonomy): domain Eukaryota; kingdom Metazoa; phylum Chordata; class Mammalia; order Carnivora; family Herpestidae; genus Helogale; species Helogale parvula. Next base: position 30,097 of record PJEM01012669.1, on the reverse strand, counting down.
TTTGATTGCTGATTTGATTTTTTTTTCTGGTTATGGGTGTACAAATTTTCTATTTCTACCTGTTTCTATTTTGGTAGTTTATATGTTTCTATGAATTTGCCCATTTTTTCCAGATTGCCTAATTTGTTGGCATAGGATTGCTCACAATATTCTCTTATCATTGCTTGCATTTCTGTGGTGTTGGTTGTAATCTCTCCTCTTCCATTCATGATTTTATTTATTTGGATCCTTTCCTTTTTTCTTTTTGATCAGTATGGCTAGGGGTTTATCAATTTTTATTTTTATTTTTATTTAATTTTTATTTATTTTTTAAAATAGATTATTGTCAAATTGGTTTCCTTATAACACTCAGTGCTCTTCAATAGCCATATCATGAGTTTATCTTTTTTTAATTCTTTCAGAGAACCAGCTTCTAGTTTCATTGACTTGTTCTACTGTTTTTTTTTTAAATTTTGGTGTCATTGATTTCTGCTCTAATCTTTATTATTTCCCTTCTTGTGCTGACTTTGGGCTTTATTTGCTGTTCTTTTTCCAACTCCTTCAGGTATAAGGTTAGTTTGTGTATTTGAGACCTTTCCACCTTCTTTAGGAAGGCCTGGATTGCTATATACCTCTTTCTTATGACAGCCTTTGTTGCATCCCAGAGGTTTTGGGCTGTTGTGTTTTCATTTTCAATGGCTTCCATGTATTTTTTTCATTTTTATTAAAATGTTGTTGAGAGAGAGAGAGAGAGAGAGAGAGAGAGAGAGAGAAGCCGAGAGAGAGAGGGAGACACAGAATATGAAGCAGACTCCAGGCTCTGAACTGTCAGCACAGAACCTGACACAGGCTCATGCTCACAAGCTGTGATATCATGACCTGAGCCGAAGTCAGACGTTTAACAGACTGAGCCACCCAGACGCCCCCGTGTATTTTTAGTTTCCTGTTTAATTTCTTGGTTAAGCCAATAATTCTTTGGTGGAATATTCTTTAATCTCCAAATATTCATGGTTTTTCCAAATTTTGTCTTGTGTTCGATTTAGAGTTTCATGGCATTGTGGTCTAAAATATGCATGGTATGTTCTCGATCTGTTGTATTTGTTGAGGGCTTATTTGTGACCCATTTTGTGATCTGTTCTGGAGAATATTCCAGGTACACTTGAGAAGAATGTGTATTCTGCTGCTTTACGATGAAATGTTCTGAATATATCTTTTATGTCTATCTGGTCCAGTGTGTCATTCATAGCCATTGTTTCCTTACTGATTTTCTTCTTAGATGATCTGTCCATTTGTGTAAGTAGAGTGTTGAAGTCCCCTGCTATTATGGTATTATAATCAATGGTTTTCTTTATGTTTGTGATTAGTTGATTTATATATATTGGGTGTCTCACATTGGGAGTATAAATTTTTACAATTGTTAAATCTCTTTGGTGGATAGACCCCTTATTTATGACATGCCTTTCTTCAACTCTTGTTACAATCTTTTTTTTAGAACTCTACTTTGTCTGATATAAGTATGGCTACTCCAGCTTTCTTGTGATGATCATTATCAAGATAGATGTTCTCCATCCCCTTACTTTCAATCTGCAGGTGTCTTTAAGTGTAATATGAATCTTTGTAATCAGGATATAGATAGGTCTTTTTTTCTTATCCATTCTGATACCCTATGTCTTTTGACTGGAGCATTTAGTCTATTTATATTTGGAGTGATGTACATACATTTTTATGAAACTTTAAGTCCTAGTAGGTACAGACTGAAAGACCTTATATTCTTATCAAGGATGCAAACACAAAGTACATTATTTGATTTTGTATAATAAATATTAATGACTTATTTTTGTGATAATATAAAACTATTGTATAAAGAGTGCATTTTGATAGGTATATCATTTATTCAAATAGTTAATGATAACATCCCATGGCCATATCTTTACATATCTACCCCTACCAACTCTCTCTCTTTTTAAATAGTTTATTGTCAAATTGGTTTCCATATAACACCCAGTGCTTCTCCCCACAAGTGCCCGCCACCATGACCATCACCCCCTCTCTCCCTCCCCCTCCCCCTTCAGTCCATGGTTAGTTTTCAGTATTCAGTAGTCTCCCTTGACCTGTGTCCTCACTCTCCCCCTCTCTCCCCCATCCTCTCCCCATGGTCCCTTGCCAGGTCTCTCCTGTTAGACCTATGTCATACTAAGTGAAATAAGTCAGGCAGAGAAGGATAGATACCCACCAACTCTCTTTATTGGAGATTTCCTTTAAAATTGCTAAATGCTTGGTCTTGACAGGAAACATGTGGTAAGAAAGGATGCAACAGAAAAATGGAAGTTCTTTCACTGGGTTTATCCTGCTGGGCTTCTCTGACCGACCTCAACTGGAGAGAGTCCTCTTTGTGGTTCTTCTGATCTTCTATCTGCTCACCCTGCTGGGAAACACAACCATCATTGCACTGTCCCGCCTGGACCCACATCTTCACACTCCCATGTACTTTTTCCTCTCCAACCTGAGCTTTCTGGACCTGTGTTACACGACCAGCACTGTCCCTCAGCTCCTGGTCCATCTCAGGGGGGCAGAGAAGTCCATCACCTTTGGCGGCTGTGTAACTCAGCTGTTCCTTGCTCAAGGATTGGGATGCACAGAATGCATCTTCTTAGGGGTGATGGCATTTGACCGCTATGCAGCCGTCTGCAGGCCCCTGCACTACATGGTGATCATGCACCCTCGTCTCTGTGCCCTGATGGCTTCTGCATCATGGCTCATTGATTTTGCCAACTCCTCATTGCAGACAGTGCTCATCTTTCTTGTACCACTCTGTGGGAGAAATAAAAGAGACCACTTTTTTTGTGAGGTCCCCCCGCTACTCAAGCTTGCCTGTGTTGACACCACTGAGTATGAATCAGAGATTTTATTTTTCACTATGATATTTTTTTCATACCTTTGTCATTAATAACATTCTTCTATAGTTGGATTGTCAGGGCAGTGTTAAGAATAAAGTCAGCTGCTGGACAGAGGAAAGCATTTGAGACATGCGGGTCCCACCTGAAGGTGGTCTCCCTGTTCTACGGCACAGCTATCTACATTTATGTCCAGCCCAGCAAGAACTCTTCCAAGTTCAGGGAAAGTTTGTTTCTCTCTTCTACACCATCCTCACCCCCATGGTTAACCCTTTCATATATACACTGCAGAACAAGAATGTGACAGGAGCAATAAAGATGGTGCTCTGTGGGGTCTATGGCTCCAGATGACTGGGGGGAAGACCTGGTGATGGAAGATTTTGAATGTCATAGCTGTTAAGATTTTGTGTCCTGAATATGTCATCCAACATTTCCCTTGACCACTCTCCAGGGAATTTCCTTACCATTCTTTTATACAAGTGAGTGTTCAAGCTCTAAGTTCATGGATTCATTACAGTTTCCAGAGACGCTGAAGTAGTGTTCCTAGATCATCTGCATCATATTAATATTGTAAGAAGCTCCACAGGTTTTTATGTCACCTCCATTTGGTAATTTTATTCCATTTTTAGTTGCAAAGGACAGTTATGCACACACCATAAAAGCATAGCAAAATAGGAATAGACCACTAAAGCACTGTAATAAAAATTAACACTGTAGCATTTTCTATCAATTGCTGAAGAGGTATCACATTTTCTTTCATTTTGTTCATGGCTCTATTAGAGTGTCCATAGGCTGTCTGTATCAGAGCTTTTCCCCATAAGTAGGAGGGCAACTGTTGGCAAAACAACTTTAATCTGATGAAAAACTGCTAATATCAATCTAGATAAAACCATTCATATATCAATCTGTGGTGTAATGTCACCATTGTGATACTGTTTTACTTTTGAAAAAGAATTATTTGGTTTTCCAAATTTTTTTGTCTGAAATTAATATTTGTTAGTTTTTAAGTTTTTATTTTAATTTCATTATAGCTAGCCTGCAGTGTTGTAATTTTTTCCTGTGTACAGTATAGTAATTCAATATTTCAATCATCACCAGTGTATTCCCAAATCACCATCCCTTATTTAACCCATCCTCTCCCCCCACACCCACTCCGGTGGTACCAGTGAGCCGAAAGAAGGTATGGGAGATTCTCAGTTCATGTGTCTCTACCTTTGTAGCTCTGTTCTGGCTTTAGGACTGTCATGTGTTTGCATAATAGCAGTGTGTACAGTGTAGGGTTACTGCACTCTGAGCAGACCCTATACATTCTGCTAAACTCACTACTGGACCAGTCATCAGAGTGCAGTCACCCCTGTAAGACGCTCCTGTGTCTCTTAGTCTACACATTTCACCGCTACTGGTTGCCAGAGTCCTGCTGTGATCAGGCTCACTGAGGAGGCAGGAACAGGTCACAGATCCCTGGCAACACCTCTCTTTGCAGGTGACTTCATTCTGGATGCTTGCTTTGTGACACAGGTGAGAGGTTTTTTCATTGTTGCGGTGCTGTCACATGTTTGAGACCTAGTGGAGCACACTCTGGGAACCACTGTGTGTGGACACGTGGTTTATGGGGGGAGGGGCGCTCTGTGTAAATGCAGAAAGGAGAGGATGAATGATGGAGGTCAGAGGGGTCAGGGGAATGGGTTCCTGAGTTGGCACTAGGAACAGGACACTGGCTTCTGGGAGGAGACATTTCCTTCTTTCCTCAGGGTTCTTCCAGCTGTTTTGGAATGAAATTGATATGAGACAGAGTAACAGGAGAAAACACCCAAAGTTTTATTACCTGCACACGGATGCCCAGTAAGGAAATTGAGACTTAATGGAATGACCAAGGGAAATGGTTTTTGTACCTTTTTTAGAGAGATAATAGATATGTGCAAAATTGACAGGAGAAAGAAAACAGGTGTTTGGAGCTTCAGTTAGAAGGGAATTCTAAGTGGAATTCAGGCTTAGGTAGTGGATTTTTAAAAATAGTTTATTACCAAGTTGGTTTCCATATAACAACCAGTGCTTTTCCCCACAAGTGCCCCTCTCCATGCCCATCGCCCCCTTCCTCTTTCCCCCTCCCCCTTCAGCCCTCAGTTTGTTCTCAGTATTCCAGAGTCTCTCATGATTTGCCACCCTCCCTCTCCTTAACTCTTTGTCCCCCTTCCCCTCCCCATGATCCTCTGTTAAGTTTCTCCTATTAGACCTATGAGTGAAAACATATGGTTTCTGTCCTTCTCTGCCTGACTTATTTCACTTAGCATGACACACTCAAGGTCCATCCACGTTGCCACGAATGGCCAGATTTCATTCTTTCTCATTGCCATGTAGTATTCCATTATATCTATAAACCACATCTTCTTGATCCATTCATCATTTGATGGACATTTAGGCTCTTTCCATGATTTGGTTATTGCTGAAAGTGCTGCAATGAACATTGGGGTACATGTGCTCCTATGCCTCAGCACTTCTTTATCCCTTGGGTAAATCCCTAGCAGTGCTATTGCTGGGTCATAGGGGAGTTCTATCGATAGTTTTTTGTGGAACCTCCACACTGTTTTCCAGAGGGGCTGCACCAGTTTACATTGCCACCAACAGTGTAGGAGGGTGCCCGTCTCTCCACACCCTCGCCAGCATCTATAGTCTTTGGATTTGTTCATTTTAGTCACTCTGACTGGTGTGAGGTGGTATCTCAGTGTGGTTTTGATTTGAATTTCCCTGATGATGAGTGACACTTAGCATCGTTTCATGTGCTTGTTGGCCATCTTGATGTCCTCTTTGGAGAAGTGTCTATTCAGGTCTTCTGCCCATTTCTTCACTGGATCTTTCATTTTTTGTGTATGGAGTTTAGTGAGCTCCTTGTATATTTTGGATACTAGCCCTTTGACTGATATGCCATTTGCCACTATCTTTTCCCGTTCTGTTGGTTGCCAATTTTTTTTATTGTTTCCTTTGCCTTGCAGAAGCTTTTTATCTTGATGAGGTCCCAGTAGTTCATTTTTGTTCTTGATTCCCTGGCCTCTGGGGATGTGTTGAGGAAGAAATTGCTGCGATTGAGGTCTAGAAGGCTATTTCCTGCTTTTTCCTCAAGGGTTTTTATGGTTTCCTGTCTCACATTCAGATCCTTTATCCATTTTGGGTTTATTTTTGTGAATGGTGTCAGAAAGTGGTCTAATTTCATTTTTCTACATGTCGCTGTCCAGCTCTCCCAACACCACCTGTTGAAGAGGCTGTCTTTTTTCCATTGGACACTCTTTCCTGCTTTGTCAAAGATTAATTGGCCATATACTTGTGGGTCCAGTTCTGGGTTCTCTGTTCTATTCCATTGGTCCATGTGTCTGTTTTTATGCCAGTACCATACTGTCTTGATGATGACAGCTTTGTAGTAGAGGCTAAAGTCTGGGATTGTGATGTCTCCTGTTTTGGTTTTCTTCTTCAATATTACTTTGGCTATTCGGGGTCTTTTGTGGTTCCATATGAATTTTAAGATAGTTTGTTCTAGCAAAAGACTATAGATGCTGGCGAGAGTGTGGAGTGATGGGCACCCTCCTACACTGTTGGTGGCAATGTAAACTGGTGCACCCCCTCTGGAAAACAGGGTGGAGGCTGCTCAAAAAACTATCGATAGAACTCCCCTATGACCCAGCAATAGCACTGCTAGGGATTTACCCAAGGGATAAAGAAGTGCTGAGGCATGGAGCACATGTACCCCAATGTTCATAGAGGCACTTTCTAGAATAGCCAAATCATGGAAAGAACCTAAATGTCCATCAACTGATGAATGGATCAAGAAGATGTATATACAATGGAGTACTATATGGCAATGAGAAAGAATGATATATGGCCATTTGTAGGAAAGTGGATGGACCTTGAGAGTGTCATGCTAAGTGAAATAAGTCAGGCAGAGAAGGATAGATACCATATGTTTGCATTCATAGGTCTAACAGGAGAGACCTGGCAGGGGACCATGGGGAGATGAAGGGGGAAAGAGAGCGGGGAAGAGTGAGGGACACAGATCAAGGGAGACTACTGAATATTGGAGACGAACCATGGACTGAAGGGGGAGGGGGAGGGTGGAGGGGGTGATAGTCATGGTGGGAGGCACTTGTGGGGAGAAGCACTGGGTGTTATATGGAAACTAATTTGACAATAAACTATTTAAAAAAATTAAATAAAAAGAATAAAATTGGCAGCAGGACAGAGGAAAGCATTTGGGACCTGTGGGTCCCACTTTACGGTGGTCTCCCTGTTCTACGGCATGGCCAACTATGCTTACCTGCAACTCAGCAACAACCACTCCCAGGATCGGGGCAAGTTCGTTTCTCTCTTCTAAATCATCTTCACTCCCATGACCAACCCCTTCATCTATACCCTGGGGAACAAGGATGTGATGGGCACAATGAAGAAAGTGTTCTGTAGGGACTATGACTCCAGATGACTCGGGGAAGACCCTTGATAAAAGACATTGAATGTCAGAGGCTTTAAGCTTTTGTGTACTGCAAATGTCATCCAACACTTCCCTTAACAACTCCCAGGTCAATTTTTTTTACCTCATTCTTTGATGCAAGTGAGTGTTTAAAGTCTAAGTTCATGGATTCTTTCCAACCTCCAGAGATGCTGACTTAGTGTTCCTAGAGCATCTGCAGCATATTATTACTTCAAAAAGCTCCACAAATTTTTCTTATTTCACCCCCATTTGAGAACACTATTTCCTTTCTACTTGGAACAAGACATTTACACACATATAGTAAGAACACAGTCAAAGTAAGAATATGAACCACTAAAGCAGTGTAAAAATATTAACAATTTAGTGTATTCTAGCAGTTGATGGAGCTCTATCACTTATTTTTGCTTTTTGATCATGGCTCTATTTTAAGGTTTGTAGGTTGATTGTATCACAATTTTTTTCCCCAAGAGTAGTACAACTGTGAAAAACAAACTTTTAGGTCAAAGGAAAACCTACTATTATCAATCCTGATAAAGCCCTTCAGTTTCCAGGCCTTACTGTGACCTCACAGGTGTGACAGTGGTTTTATGTAGCCTTCATGTCACAGAGGGGAGAGTGTGATGCATAGCTGCCAGTGACATTGGGAACATGAGCGGGCAGCACACCAGGTGGTGCTGACATGTAATTTTGTGCAAAGTTAGAGAAACACCAATGTGAGGTATGCATGTTGGTTAGTTTCAGTTTGTGATCCACCCTGGTTGTTTAAAAAAAAAAAAGACTTTTAAGGACATTATATATCTGAACAGTACATGACCCAAGTCCTATTTCATATTCTACACATTTTACCTGTAGTAACACAAGAAAAGTTTTAAAGGGTAAAAGATATTTAGATCATCTCTTCAAATCATGTTACCCATTCTTTTTTTTCCATAATATTTTATTGTCAAATTGTTTTCCATATAACACCCAGTGCTCTTCCCCTTAAGTGCCCTCCACCATCACCAACATCTCTTTTCCCCCCTCCCCCTTCCCCTTCAACCCTCAGTTCATTTTCAGTATTCAATAGTTTCTCAAGTTTTGCATCCCTCTCTCTCCCCAACTCTCTCTCCCTCCTCTGCTCCCCCTGGTTCTCCATTGGGTCTCTCCTGTTTTCATGCTACGCATTCTTTAATTGAGGTATCAATTGATCAAGGCCTTTGTAACTCACATCTGCCATATGTTTGAATGCAGTGACTTACTATAAATATAAGGGAACTGACCTCTAATTCTCAGGAAATTCTATGTTCTGTGAAGCTTACGCAGGTTTATTAGGAAGAAATTTAAGGGATATACAAAATGTAAATTAATTATAAAAGATCTCCGTATGTCCAAGCTTTATAAATACCATCTCATTACGAAACAACTGTTATACAATTCTGAATTATGAGTAATAAATATAAATGTCACAGAAAAATTGAATCTGACATTTTATCCCTTAGATCTTAATTCAGGTGCAATTTGCATATAAATTGTGTTTTAGGGTGTGAATCCTGGTGTTGTATATGTTCATTGTCATGAGCAGTGTGTTTTCCCATGGAGGTCGGAGCTTCAACAATACCACCATCAAAGACATGGTTATAAGTTTTGGTAGGTTGTCCCAATATGGAGCTCAGTGCAGGCAAAAGTGTCTGTGTTTTGACTGGACACATATCCATAGCACTCACACTGTTCCTTCTCCTGACGGCTAATGAGCGTCCTCCTGAGTCTTGAACCCCATGAGCTGCCTATGTTCATTACAAGTGATCTTGGAACAGAGACAGCATTATGCAGGTGGAAATGACAGCTTGGGGAGATTCTCACACGGTCATAGTTCCATCTATATCCAAAATAGTGTCACAATATTTACACTTGAAATTAGCACCTGCAATACATCTTTACACCATGGTAATGCTGAATGAACACCAGCATAAAAACAATTTTGTAATAGTGCTTGTCTCCAGTGGTGACAAGTTTCCCACTCCCCACCATGTTTCAACCACATCCTGATGCTTATACCTGAATGCTCACTTTAAAATCCTTCAGCTGATCTTTTTTTGGTGCAAAGTCTCTCAGGGTCTCATGAAGCATATTTTTTTTCTGGCTGAGCAACTGCTTCTCTGCTCTGAAGGACCCACAAAGCCCTGGGGAAGCAGCTTTATTTCAAGTAAATGTTTAAATAGCGTTTGGATGTTTATGTTATGTGGGAATAAATTACAGATAATAAAGATCTCTGGCAACCATGCTAAAATGAATCACTTCAGATACCAAATGCAATTTCAGAATTGTTCTGTGACATTTTTCGAATGTTAGGAATCTGCCTCCTCATGCTTCCCTGGTTGTATAAATTGTTACCAATATTATTTGGACTGTTCCTTTGAATTTTCACCAACAATTAAAATGGTTGCAGGGAGTGTACCCAAGGCTTGGCTAAATTACTTTATTCTATCTGTCTCTAGCACCTGGATCTGGGACTATCATCATGCTTTAGAACAATTCATAGATTCTTCCAGGCCTTTAGCCTTCTGAAGAATGCAGGACGCACACCGTAGCTCAGGTAATGAGTGATTGCAGTCGAACTTGTATGAAACACATTTTTTTTCTGTTTCAATTTTGTTGTTATTGTTTTGAAGTTACTTTATACATTTTATTAATTTTTCAATTAAGTTTTCATTTTCATTCAAGTATAGTTACTATAAAGTATAATATTAGTATCAGGTATACAATATAGTGATTCAACAATTCTATACATCACCCAGTGCTCATCACCACAAGTGGCCTCCTTGATCCACATCGCCTATTTACCAGGCACCCCCACCACCTCTCTGGCGACTCTCAGTGTATTTTCTATTGTTATGATTCTGTGTTTTGGTTTATGTCTCTCATTGTGTTTTCCTTTGCTCATTTGTTTTTTTCTTATATTCCATATGTGAGTGAAATCATATTGTACTTTTCTCTCTCTGACTCATTTCTCTTGCTTAGCATTATAGTCTCTAGTTCTATCCATGAGGCTCAATGGCAAGATTTCATTCTTCTCAATGGCTGAATAATATTCATATATATATGCATATATATATATACATGTACATATATGAATATATGCCATATCTTCTTTATCGAGTCATCTATATCTATTGAGGTACACTTGAGCTATATCAATGCTTTGGCTAGTGTAAATAAAGCTATATTATTGATTTTAGCCATTCTGACATGGATGAAGTGATATATCACTGTGTTTTTTATTTATATTTACCTTATAGTCAGTTGAGTTGAGCATCTTTTCAAGGCTCAATTTGTTATCTAGATGTCTTCTTTGGAGAATGACTAATCATATATTCTGTCCATTTAAAAGTTGGAGTATTTGTAGTTTGAGCATTGTATGTATAAAACCTTTATAGATTTGGATGCAACCCTTTATTGGATATATTATTTGTAAATATCATCTCCCATTCAGCAGTTTTCTTTCAGTTTTGAAAGGATACAAAAGTGCTGATGCATAGGAGCACATGTAACCCAATATTCATAGCGGCACTTTCTACAACAGCCAAATCATGGAAAGAGGCTAGGTGTCCATCACCTGATGAATGGATCAACAAGATGTGGTATTTATATACAATGGAGTACTACATGGCAATGAGGAAGAATGAGATATGGCCATTTAGCCAAGTGGATGAACCTCGAGGGGTCATGCTAAGCGAAAGAAGTCAGGCAGAGAAGAATAGATACCATATGTATGCACTCATAGGTCTAACAGGAGAAACCTAAGAGAGAACCATAGGGAGGGGAAGGGGGAAAGAAAGCTGGGGAGTATGAGGCACACAAATCATGAAATACTATTGAATACTGAAAACAAACCATGGACTGAAAGGGGAGGCGGAGGGGGGGAACGGGGTGGTGGTCATGGAGGGGGGCACTTGTGGGAGAAGCACTGGGTGTTATATGGAAGCCAATTTGAAAATAAACTATTAAAAAAAGAAATAGAATTAGATTTTTTTATGTTTTATTTTATTTTAGTTTTTTTAAATTAAAAAACTTTTTAAGTTTATTTTTTTGAGAAGAGAGAGAATGCGTGGGGTAGGAGCAGAGAGAGAGGGAGAGACAATTCCAAGCAGGCTCTGCACTGTAAGCACAGAGCCTGATATAGCTGAAATGTGAGATCATGCCCTGAACTGAGATGGAGTCAGATGCTTAACCAAATGAGTCACACAAGCGCCCGTGTTTTAATTAAAAATTTTTTTCACTTATTCATCTTTATCATAAAAATTCTTTCTTTTTGAAAAACTTATTTATTAAATTCAAGTTAGCTAACAGTTTAGCGTTGGTTTCAGGAGCAGAACCCAGTGTTTCATTATCTATATGTAACACCAAGTGCTCATCCCAAAAAAGTGCCCTCCTTACTACCCATCGCCCATCTAACCCATCCACCCAACGACCTCCCCTCCAGAAACCCTCACTTTGTTCTTTGTATTTAAGAACCTCTTATAGTTTGCCTCCCTCTCTGTTTTTATCTTATTTTTCCTTCCCTTTCCCTATATCCATCTGTTGTATTTCTTAAAGTTCACATAGACGTGAAATCATACAACATGTTTCTTTCTCTGATGGACTTATGTCACTTAGCATAATACACTGTTGTTCTATCCACATTATTGCAAAGAGTCATTCTTTTTGATTGCTGAGTAATATTCCATTGTATATATATTCCACATATTCTGTATCCATTCATCAGTCGATGGACGTTTGGCCTCCTTCCATCATTTGACTATTGTAGATAATGTAGCTATAAACACTGGGGTGCATGTACCCCTTTGAATCAGCATTTTTGCATTTTTAGATCAATACCTAGTACTGCAATTGCTGGGTCATGGGGCAGTTCTATTTTTAATTTTTGGGGAATCTCTATAGTGTTTTCTAGAGTAACTCCACCAGTTGACATTCCTTTTTTATAAAAATGATAGTTTATTGTCAAATTTGTTTCCATATAACACCCAGTGCTCTTCGCCACAAGTGACCTCCTCTATGACCACCACCTCCCTTCCCCCTCCCCCTCCCCCTTCAGCCCTGGGTTCCTTTTTAGTAATCAATAGTCTCTCAGGTTTTGTGTCCCTCTTTCTCCCCAACTCTCTTTCCCCCTTCCCCTCACCATGGTCCCCCATTAGGTTTCTCCTGTTCTCCTGTTAGACCTATGAGTACAAACCTATGGTACCTGTGCTTCTCTGACTGACTTGTTTCACTCAGCATGACACACTCGAGGTCCATCCACTTTGCTACAAATGTCCATATATTATTCTTTCTCATTGCCATGTAATACTCCATTATATATACATATCACATCTTCTTGATTTACTCATCTGGTGATGGACATTTACTATTTTTATACTGTCTTTGTTTCCTGCTTTCTTATTGTCATAGGTATTATAATGAGTAGTACATGGTTGTATAGAAATATGTTCATTTTATAGAATAATTGAAGAGTGAACACTCATGCTATCACCTCCCTCGGTAACTAGAACCTTGGACAGAACCTCGGCTGGTCTCTACCCAAATCCATATCTTTCTCTTCCCTTTGATGGTGACTTGTTTTACGCAGCCCCTTGATATCATTGTCAGACTTGACCATAATTCTTGACTGTAACTCTAGGCTTATCATCCATCTATGAGTTCATCAACAGCAGTCTGTTTTAATTGGTTTTGGACTTTATGTAGAGGGACGGATTACCTTGTAACTTCCATCACTTTGTCAGTATTTTTGTGTGAACAACATTGATGTCATTGTTTTCAACCATCATTTTATTTATATTGTGGTAGAGTACACACTTTTGTATGAATAGGCCACAATTCACCCAGTTTATGGTTGATAGGCATTAGTCTTGTTTGCAGGTTTTGGTTAGAACAAAGAGTGGTGCAGTTGAGTGTTCTTAAATGAGGGTTTTGGGATGAGCGATCAAACATTACCCTAGATCATAATGCATCTAGGAGTGTGAGTGTGGGTCAGCATCACTAGACTGTGCTACACTATTATCAGAGGATTTGACCCTGTAAGGTGGGCAGCAGCAAGTGAGGCCTGGGAAGTAAAGAATTAATAGCAGGTCCACAATTACCTCTCTCTCCTGGACACTCAGTGTGTTGTTTTTGCTTGTTCTCTCCTTAACCTGAGGATAGGCTCGACTTGCTATGGGAATAACTGGGAAAATTTGAATGTAAAATGTTTTTAGTAGGAGGTAGTTTATCTCTTCAGGCTGAACAGGATAAAGGATATTCGTAGTTATGGATCTAGAGAAACAGCCACAAAGTACCCATCAGCTTCCTTCCATTTTTCTGTGCTGATTATCTAAACTCTCCTGGTAAACTCAAAATCATTTAGAACGTAAATGCAAAGAGAGTTGAGTTTAAATAAACCATGTAGAGTATAATGAAAAGACAGGTAATTTTGTAAATTGTTTGAGGATATTATTAATATCTAAGGATATAAATTGGACAGTGTTTTAGAGAATTTGAGATATTTTCCCCCTGGCCACATTAGAAATTTGGTAGAACTTGGTTTCCCTTCTTTATATTCATGCTAAGGATTACGATGTGCCTAATTACTAGCTGCTGATCCATATACATTGAGTATGAATAAAATTAAATTAAGAACTTATTCACATTTAAAATTAAGTAACTGAATGGTTCCTCCCATACATGTATATGTAAATATTTGGGCGATTGTGAAAAAATTTCTTATCTGTTTTGAAAAGCATCTAGGGCATCACGGATATCTAGGGCATCACGGATGGGAGCTAAGGTAGCTGGGGAGGTCTAGGGACTTATTTGTTTTCCCTCAGACATGTGAACTAATAGAAGAGACAGATTAGGTCTCCTCTGGCATTGTCCTCCATTGTCACTGTCCCTGGGGGTTGCCAGCTCTGGGCAGCTCAGTGACATGGGCTCATTAAGAGTGTGGGGCATCCGTTCCCCAGAGACGTCAGCAGGGGAGGGACATGGTTCTCTGTGCCAGCCCAGCCACAGCTCAGAGTCATAGAAGCCTCTTGTCTGGTCATAAGGGTGTCCTTGTCACACAGGCAGGTCATTGTGTTCAGGAAACCATCTGACAGTTTGTAATTGTCTTTATCTTCTACCTCCCAGAGGCAAAATCCAGACCTCCGGTACCACATGAAGTCCTGTGAAGTCATCATGAGAAAGTGTCCTTTTACTTAAGAAAATGTATGGATGACCCAGTGTTGGTATGGTCAAAGTTCGCATTTACTGCAAACACTGATTGTACATGTCCATGTTCCTATCACCAGACCTGTATTTAGGCAGTACCTTGGAATTGAGGTAGGGAAATAGCTGGGAATCCACAGAGAAGGTGAATAGAGGTGAGTGAAATGTAACTTGGTCTCTTATAGCTTTAGGAATTGGCAAATGAGTTTATGTTCAGTTGCAATTGTTCTTGAAACAAAAAGTCTGCATTTGTTTGCACATATGCTCACTTTCTAAAGGGGCAGGCTATGGATATTCGCCAAATAAAGACCTAAAGTTAATTTGTCATTATACATGCCACAAAGCCCTTCCTAGACACATTATTCTATTTTAATACATTCATTATACCTCTGGGTATATGGAAAGTTATTTAAATATTCATGTTTACTGATAATATATATGCCCTTTATGCATAATATAAGGCTAAATGCCCCCATACTTTCCCTTTGGCTCCTTATTGTCTGTGAAATGAGACAATATTTGTTCTCTATGGATAAGCTCATTGTCAGTATTTGTATTTTCTAAATGCTCATTTTCTCCCTTATGAGTTACTGAAATATCTAAAATACGCTTGGAGTTGTTAAATGCTATCTTGAAAATTACAACAGGGAAGTTCCACTCTGTGAATATTATGTCAGTGCGTCTTTATTTTGACTTTACTGTTAACAAGGTATGATGATCATTCATGTGAATACAAATACCAACCTGAAAAAGGCACAGTTATGAAGATACTTGAATGTCCAGTTAATTGATAAATTACACAAATGACAACTTGTATGCATGTATATGTGGGTGTGTGTGATTGTATTGAGGTGATGTGTGTTTGTGTGTGTGTGTGTGATTGCACTGAGGTGATGTGTGAAGTACACTAGGTCCCGTCCTTCCATCCTTGCACACGATCATGAATGGACTCTGGTAAGAACGCTGTTGGGGACCTGCTCATACCCTCTTCACCTGCTGGTGCTCTAATCCAAATCCTAATTGTTATGAGCATGGGCTCCGAGGTTCCCAGCCATTCCGTTCTTGAGAGCATTGCCCTCAGATGAAGGGAGCCACGTTGCCAGGCGGTCTGGGGAACATGGTGGGGGCAGCTCACAGCCAGTGACAGACTCATGGGATGTACAAAGGCTGCCAATGCCAAGGCAGGACTGAATCTGATGCAATTCATGCTCTAGAGCTGTGGTGTCTAACGCTTTAGTAAGTAGGCAGAGGAAGCTATTTACATTTAAATCATTAAAATTAAATAAAATGGAAAATTCAGTTTCTTAGCTAGGACATTTTAAATGCTCAGGTAGTGACAGGTGCAGAGTGGCTGTGGTATTAGGCAGTGAGGACAGAGTATGTCTACCATCACACATGCATGGTTCTACTGGAGAGTTCTGTCCAGCTTCTCATGGGATCAGGCTCCTGCTCTGTTCCACTGGAGACCACATCCTTGCTTAGCAGCTTTCCCTGCTCCGTCTTCCTTCCCTCACCCTGTTTCTCCTGAGGGCATTTCCTGAATAAACAACACGCAATGGAATTCCTCCTTCACCCTCTTCTTCCATAGAACCTGTCCTGCAGCAGCGTCAGTGTCCATCAGCTCTCTCATTTCCTGTCTAGTGGCGGCTGCATCCCCTTTTGCTCATCCTCCATTGTCATCGGGGGCCTGTTCTCCTATATCTGAGGTCAGCTCAGCCCTATGAGAGGGAAGCATCATGAAAGCAGTAGTGATTCAGTCCTGGCACTGAGGCTGTGGAAATCCTGCCCGTACTCTCAGGATTTATTCAGGAACTGGATAGGGCCCAGTGAGTGTATCAATATATCAGTGAATGTTATATATTTGAACACCTTAAATAGAGACATTATCTCAAGAAATTTGTGTTTAAAATGTGTAGTGTGCATCCTGAGCATCTAGTTTGTGGAAATACGTATTCTTCCACATATATGTAAAACTTAGTGTGCATGTCAGCATTGAGCTATTATGGTAATTGGAAAGTACTCCTCTATTGCCTTGTGTGGGTTAATACTGGGATTTAACCTCTCACATTTGAGGCACATCTCTTAATTATTATTGTGAAATTGTGTTCTTCTGAGATGTTATTTTAATTATATACCTTTTTGATGTTAATTATTAGATAGAATTGCAATGTTTTTGTTTTCTAGATTCTGTTTATTTTTATGTTAATTCATAACACTTGTTTCTCACCATATATAACATGTGATTTTTAAAAACATTTATCTTTCACATGCAAAGTACAAATCTATGTGTAATCTATAACTGGACTTTCTTGTACATGTCATATCATACAGTTGCTTATGCCGCACACTTATTCCTGTGCCTTAGAAGGACGTGTTCAATATTTCCAGCCAGCATCATTTACATAGTTTGTCTGAGAGGAATCAATGTCTCTTACTGCATCCAGTTATTTGATGCTGCTGAGCACATATGATGGTTCTTAGTCTAATTATACCAGTCTTTAAATATGATAAGAAGGAAAAGAAATGAAATTTCCCAGTAACCTCAGTGGACACATGTCATTCTCTTGGAAGATGGCTCTATGTTGTGCACTAGCTTTAAGATGGGTGGATGTGGAGTAGGGGAGGAGAAAGGAAACAACATGACCCAGATCAGCAGATTGTCCTCTTGAAAATCGATGGGAGAAGGCATTTCACAGCCTGATCTCTCCCTTATCCAGTGTTACTGAAGGATAATAATTTTCCTGAATTGTAATGAGGAAAAGCAATAGCAGTGAGATGATGGACTATGACATGAAGACCTCAGTTCCCTCCCCGTGTGCTCTCAGCGAGACACTGGACGCAGCTGTAACATGTAGGGATGATGACATTCTGGTGTTGCTTTAGTGTGCATCTCCTGTGTCTGATATTTTCTTTTTCTTTCTTTTTTTATATAATATGTCTTTTGTTCACATTTTAGAAAATATTTATTTTTTTAAATAGAGAGACAGGGTTTGAATGTAAAAAAAAGGCAGATAGAGTGAGAGGAGGGGAGACACAGAATCCAAAGCAGGCTTCAGGCTTTGTGCTGTCAGCACAGAGTCTGATGTGGGGTTTGAACTCATGAACCTCAAGATCATGACCTGAGCTGTGTCAGATGCTTAACCGAGAGCCAACCAGGTGCCCCATGATATTTTATTTTTCAACTGAAAATCGTAATCATTTTTATACCTGTTGAATACATAGCCATTACTTATTCTTTTATACACACACACACACACACACACACACACACACACACACACAATCTTGGAAAGTGGCAAATCATATGTACAAGTTCATCTCACCGAGGTTTTATTTTTCCTCAACTGTCTTCTTTGTCCTTATTGGTAAAATATTAACATATATATCATTATTTTATTCTCATGGTGCAGTAGTATATTGGTGTTTTCTTGGGATGAGTTTACATTTTATTTTTGCCCTTCCTCACTTTGGTAGTGCTTCCTTTCTCAGGCACATTAAAAAGTTTGTAGCAATTGATTTCAGATAAATGCATCTGTATGTGTGGGTGTACGTGGGTGCAGGAGACTGACCATGGTTTGTTGTTAGTTGCTCTTCTGAGCAGGTGTGAGTCAGAGGACACGTCATGTTTTTGCACATTTAGACTGTCACAGATGACTATAATTATTTCGTTTAAGAAATTTTCTGCATAGATTTTTCTTGTAGAGACCTCTGATCATATGTGTACAAGAAATAAAGGAGGTATAAAACAGCGTGAAATACCACATCCTCTCCTCAAATACTATGAATAGTTCTATGCCCATTTTGTACCAGTTGCTTTCACACATCAATGGGTTCTTCCCGAAAACTGATTCAGATTTTAAAAGTCTTAGAAGAATAAAAAAATAGTGTACGCCCAACCATTTGAAAATGATAGAACTGATATACTCATTTTCTGATGCCTTTTTGGTCAGTTTATAACTACTACTACTACTACTACTACTACTACTACTTCTTCTTCTTCTTCTTCTTCTTCTTCTTCTTCTTCTCCTTCTCCTTCTCCTTCTCCTTCTCCTTCTCCTCCTTCTCCTTCTCCTTCTCCTTCTTCTCCTCCTCCTCCTCCTCCTCCTCCTCCTCCTTCTTCTTCTTCTTCCTTCTTCTTCTTCTTCTTCTTCTTCTTCTTCTTCTTCTTCTTCTTCTTCTTCTTCTTCTTCTTCTTCTTCTTCTTCTTCTTCAGTAGTAAGCATTGGATGCAAATGGCCATCACCCAGCCTTATACCTGGCAGTGTGTTTGGTCCACTGTCACTGACTCTGCAAGGTAGCTCCCAGAAAGGTGATACTTGACATAATGTGCACAGATGTCTGAAATTTTGTATACTACCAAAATATTGATTTCTTTATGCCTTTCTTTATACTACTTTAAGTTTTGCATTATAGCTCTTTGACCTATCATTGCTTTGAGAATGAATCTGTCTTTATCTCTGTGTGTTTATCTATTTACTCATTTTTATCATAGGGAGTGATGTAAAACATTACAGATGGTACATAATTACATGGTTGGATAACTTTTTAAAATGTTCATTCTGATTAGGATGTCAATAAGGAAGAGTCCTACCTTTTTCAGGAATTTTACAATCTCTAATTGGTTATGTGTGAAATAGAAATCCGCCGAAGGAAGTGGAAAGTGTTGGCCCATGGATTTTAGAGTTCTGATTCTGGCTGGTTCTGCATGGCCCATAAGTTGGTGTTAAATCGGTATGTACTTTGAAGCATGGTTCAGGCAAATGTAAGCACTGTAAATGAATGGTGATGTTCTCAGGTTCTCTCTCAGTATTTAGTTGTTTTCCTCCCATACCAAAAAAATTGTGTGGCTTTCTGAGATACAATACATTAGTTAGAGAGGTAACATGGCCAAAATGTTGATGCACAAATAGTAGTGATTTTGAATGTAATTGAATTCTTTGTATAAGTACATTCTAGGTCTTAAGTTTCTATATCAGAATGCTTTTACCACATTATGTTATATATGTAAAATAAATAGACATTTCTATATGTAGACATTTCTATAAATAGACATTATTTTAAGAGAGAGGGAAAGAACATGAGGGAGTGAGGGAGCAAAGGAGGAGGAGAGAGGAGAAAGACAGAATACCAAGAAGGCTTAGTGCTGTCAGTGAAGAGCCTGACATGGGGCTCAAACCTATGAAGCATGAGATCATGGCCCCAGCTGAAATCAAGAGTTGGATGCTTAATCGAGTGAGCCACCGAGGTGCCCCTGTATTACATTTTAATATATATGAGGTGTGTGCAAGTCCAGTTGTGTGGAATCATGAGATAAACCCTACTAACTTTTTTCCGTTAGAATATTTCTTTTATTTTTTATTAATTTTTTTGTTTACATTTATTTTATAAAATGTCCACATTTTAATTTTAATTAATTAATTAATGTATAAAATTTTAAAATATTGTGGTATATTTTATTTTCTTTTTTATAATAGTTTATTGTCAAATTAGTTTCCATAAAACACCCAGTGCTTCTCCCCACAAGTGCCCCCCACCATGACCATCACCCCCTCCACCCTCCCCCTCCCCTTTCAGTCCATGGTTCGTCTCCAGTATTCAGTAGTCTCCCTTGATCTGTGTCCCTCACTCTTCCCCGCTCTCTTTCCCCCATCCTCTCCCCATGGTCCCCTGCCAGGTCTCTCCTGTTAGACCTATGAATGCAAACATATGGTATCTATCCTTATTGTCAAATTGCACTGGGTGTTATAAGAAGATTTCTTTAAAAATTACTAAATACTTGGTCTTGACAGGAAACATGTGGTAAGAAAGGATGGAGCCGAAAAATGGAAGTTCTTTCACTGGGTTTATCCTGCTGGGTTTCTCTGATCGGCCTCAGCTGGAGAGAGTCCTCTTTGTGGTTCTTCTGATCTTCTATCTGCTCACACTGCTGGGAAACACAACCATCATTGCACTGTCCCGCCTAGACCCACACCTTCACACTCCCATGTACTTTTTTCTTTCCAACCTGAGCTTTCTGGACCTGTGTTACACGACCAGCACTGTCCCTCAGCTCCTGGTCCATCTCAGGGGTGCAGACAAGTCCATCTCCTTTGGTGGTTGTGTATCTCAGCTGTTTGTCTCTCTATGGTTGGGATCCACAGAATGCATCCTCTTAGGGGTGATGGCATTTGACCGCTATGCAGCTGTCTGCAGGCCCCTGCACTACACTGTGATCATGCACCCTCGTCTCTGTGCCCTGATGGCTTCTGCATCATGGTTCACTGGTTTTACCAACTCCTCATTGCAGACGGTGCTGATTTTCCTTTTACCACTTTGTGGGAAAAATAAAATAGACCACTTCTTTTGTGAAATCCCCCCACTGCTCAAGCTTGCCTGTGTTGACACCACTGTTATTGAGTCTGAGGTCTTCTCTGTCTGTGTGATCGTTCTTCTCATTCCTGTGGCATTAATCACGTTCTCCTATGGTCAGATTGTCAGGGCAGTGTTAAGAATAAAGTCAGCTGCAGGACAGAGGAAAGCATTCGGGACATGTGGGTCCCACTTCACGGTGGTCTCCCTGTTCTACGGCACAGGCATCTACATTTACCTTCAGCCCAGCAACAACTACTCCCAGGATCAGGGCAAGTTCATTTCTCTCTTCTACACCATTGTCACCCCCATGGTCAACCCTGTCATATATACCCTACGAAACAAGGACGTGATGGGAGCAATGAAGAAGGTCTTCTGTAGGGGCTATGACTCCAGATAACTGGGGAGAAGACCCTGTGATGGAAGAGTTTGAATGCCAGAGTTTTTAAGATTTTTTGTGCCCTCAATAGTTGTCCTGACAACTCTCAAGAGAACTTTAAAATTCATTCTTTTATGCAAGCGACTGTTCAAACTCCAAATTCATGGCCGCATTGCAGCCTCCAGGAATGCTGATGTAGTGTTCCTAGACCATCTGCATCATATTAATATTGTAAAAAGTTTCACAGGTTTTTCTAATTTCACCCCCATTTGGGAACACTATTCCATTTCTAATTGCAAAGGACAGTTACACACACCATAAAAGCATAATAAATAAGAATAAAAACCACTAAAGTGCTGTAATAAATATTACTATCATATCATTCCCTAGCAATTGCTGGAGGCTATTATTTGTTCTTATAGTTTGATGTCAGCTCTATTATAATGTCGGTAGACTGACTGGATCACAGCTTTTTTCCAGAAGTAGGAGAGAAACTGTGGGAATACCAGACTTAGCTCTGAGAAAACTTGTTAACATCCATCATGACAAAGACATTCATATATCAGGTTGTGGTGTAATGGCACCACATTGGTTATGTTTTAACTTTGGAATAGAATTCTTTGTTTTTCAAAAATTTATTTGAAATTCATTTGTATTATTTTAGTTTTTAATTAAGATCTTATTTTAATTCCATTAAAGTTCCCCTGTGGGACCAGTGAGCCCACAGAAGGGAAAGGAGATTCTCAGTTTATGTGTCCCTACATTGGTCTGGCTTTAGGACTGTCATTTATTAGCATAATAGCAGTGTATAGTGTAGGGTTACTGCACTCTGAGCAGACCCTATACATCCTGCTAAACTCAACACTGGATCAGTTATCAGAGTGCAGTCACCCCTGTAAGACGCCTCTGTATCTCCTAGTCTTCAAATTTCACGGCTACTGTTTGCCAGAGTCCTGCTGTGACCAGGCTCACTGAGGAGGCATGAACAGGACTTAGATCCCTGGCAATTCCTTCCTTTGTAGGTGACTTCTTTTCGGATGCTTATTTTGTGACATAGATGAGAGCTTTCTTTCACCATTGTGGTGTTGTGGCATGTTTGAGACCTAATGACGCAGACTCTGGGGACCACTGTGTGTGTGCACATGATTTGTGGGGAAAAGGAGCTGGGTATAAATGAAGAAAGGAGAGGATGAATGATTGGAGATCAGAGGGGTCAGGGGAAGTGCTTCCCGAGATGGCCTTAGAAACAGGACACTGCTTTTGGAAAGGAGACCATTACTTCCCCCTCCCCCCCCAGGGGTTTTCCAGCTGTTTTGGAATTAAATTGACAGGAGAAAAAGTAACAGGAGAAAACACCTAAAGTTTTATTGCCTGCACATGGAAGCCGATTAAGGAAATTGAGACCTAAAGAAATGACCAAAGAATTTTTAGTTTATTTTTGTGTATGGTGTAAGAAAGTGGTCTAGTCTCATTTTTCTGCATGTTTCTGTCCAGTTCTCCCAGCACCACCTGCTAAAGAGGCAATTTTTTTTCCATTGGATACTCTTTCCTGCTCTGTCAAAAATTAATTTACCATACATCTGTGGGCCTAGTTCTGGGTTCTCTATTCTATCCCAATGATCCATGTGTCTGTTTTTGTGCCAGTACCATACTGTCTTGATCAAGATGTGATATATATATATATCCAATGGAGTATTATATGGCAATGAGAAAAAAATGAAATATCACTATATGTAGCAAAGTGGATGGACCTTGAGGGTGTCATGCTAAGTGAAATAAGTCAGGGGGAGGATAGATACCATATGTTTGCACTCATAGGTCTAACAGGAGAAACCTAACAGAGAGCCATAGGGAGAGGAAGGGGGAAAGAAAGTTCAGGAGAGTGAGGGACGCAAAACCTGAGAGACTATTGAATACTGAAAAGGAACAGAGGGTTGAAGGGGGGGGGGGAAAGTAAGTGGTGGCAATGGAGGAGGGCACTTGTGAGAAAGAGCACTGGGTGTTATATGGAAACCAATTTGACAATAAACTATTAATAAAAAAAAGAATTGACCAATGCAGGCTCTTTTTATACCTTTTATAGGGAGACAATGGAGATCCATTTCCAGGATAATTCAAGGAATAATACAGGGATGAGGAAAGCCCAGAGTCCTCCTGCTTTTCCACCACCTTAAATCCTCCTCTTGTTTTCCTTTCTTGTTTTCATTTCTGAGAGGGAAAGAGAGTGTATGTTTGTGTGTGAGCCAGGCAGGGGCAGAGAGAGACAGGGCGAGAGAGAATACCAAGCAGGCTCTGCACTGTCATCACAGAGCCCAGTGCAGGGCTTGAACTCACAAACTGTGAGATCATGACTGGAGCTAAACCAAGAGTTGGATGGTCACCCATCGAAGCCACTGTCATGCCCCTCTGAAGCCCTGTTTTCACATAAATTCTCATTAACTTGAAGTGGGCATTTGAATTTCATACATCATTTAACCCAATAGCAATAGTTAATGTAATTATTGGAGCTAATTTCAAAATTCCTTATTATTCACAAATTCCTGCATGCAGTGGTAGCCCCCAAATGCAGATACTTTTCTATCCTATTCCAAGTTCGTAAATGAGGTACAATGTGGTCATAGTAATTGCTAAGATTATTTTTGAGAATTTAGTGATTTCTCTTATTCTTATTGTTGTTGAAGTAGCAGAAGCCCACAACAATAAGAAAGAACAGATTCTTCTTATCTGGCTTGAATACCTAGTGAAGACTTTTCTCCTCTAATCCCATTTGTTACACGTACAGATCAAATGCTTGAAAGACCTGGCACTGAGCATTTAGCTTGAGCTGGAAGGGAGAATACTTAGTCTGTCCTTCTCCAGTGAAGTGGTAATCATCTAACTGGAAGTTCAGATTTCTCTTCCATATAGAACTTAGTCAAAAAAAGAGCGACATCATCCATAGACACCAGTTCTGCATGCAGCACCACACCTTTTGGGGTCTACAGGGTCGGGAGCCAAGGGAACAAGCTCACGTCATTGTAGGGACACTTAAATGGACGTTTAGATAAGAATATGGCATCTACTTCAATGAAGAATAAAAATGTTTTGCAGATATACAATTACCTTTTTGTAGAAGAAGTATGGTCTGTAAAGAACCACCAGAGTTGTATGAAATGAAGACATTGGCATATGGATGGGAAAGTGAAGGTCTGGCAGATGAAAGCACATGACTGCTGGTTCTCCTAAAAGCTAATACACTCAGAGAGTGCCTAGTGGTGTGTGGTCTTGGATCTGTAGAAAAGTGTTAGAGGATGAAATAGGTAGAAAAGGATCCTTAGAATAAATACAGGTTTGTGTATTTAAATATACTAACCTTGGAGAGGATATTCTTTGAAAACGGCAAATCTTAAAGGCAAGAGAAGTCAAAATTGCTAATTGCTCAGACTCTGTTCAAGGTAGTAACAATTCCCTGTATAATTACTGTTAGCATAAATTGTCTTATTCCCAGAGTTTACCCAGGAAGGTTTTCTCCTTATTGCAGAGTGTTTTGGTGCATACGAGGAGGTGTAGTTTGGAGTGGACAATGGAGTCTGCAGGTAAACAGAAGTTGGAATATATGAATTCTATGGAATCTCCCCATGAATAAAAAAGATAATATTATATCTGGGGGATATTTCTTTTTTATAAGCAGCAAAGTCAAAGTACGTGCTCTAGGCACCAAGGACGTGCATATTTTTAGTAACCCCAGGAGGGTCCTGCTCCATGTAACTATTAGCCTCAGTTGAAATATTCAGAGTTTGGCTCTCCAGAGGCAGCCAAAGAGGAAGGAAGGCTCTGGAGGGATGAGATGAACAGGTAGTCAATCTTTTCCTTCCAATTTGACTAGGAGTGAAATAATTATTTATACTTAACTTCTGTTTACCAATACCATTTCATATTATTGGCTAACATATTTTTGGTTGACTTCAAATTTATGAGAGGGAATGACATATGGCCTTTTGTAGGAAAGTGGATGGACCTTGAGGGTGTCATGCTGAGTGAAGTAAGCCAGGCAGAGAAGGACAGATACCCTATGTTTGCACTCATAGGTCTAACAGGAAAACAGGAGAAACCTAATGGAGAACCAGGGGGAGCGGAGGAGGGAGAGAGAGTTGGGGAGAGAGAGGGATGCAAAACTTGAGAGACTACTGAATGCTGAAAATGAACTGAGAGTTGAAGGGGAAGGGAGAGGGGGGAAAAGAGGTGGTGGTGATGGTGGAGGGCACTTAAGGGGAAGAGCACTGGGTGTTATATGGAAAACAATTTGACAATAAAATATTATGGAAAAAATTAATTTTTAAAATGACATACAATTTTCACATAACATGTATTAGACATTTAAAAAATTTATTGTCAAGTTAGCTAACATATAGTATATCTTGGCTTCAGGAGTACATTCCTGTGATTTATCACTGTCATACAAAACACAGTGCTCATCCCAACAGACCTCCTCAATGCTTAGCACCCATTTCCCCCCAACCCTTCAACCCCCACCTCTATCAACCCTCAGTCTGTTCTCTGTATTTAAGAGTTCCTTATGGTTTGCCTCCCTTTCTGTTCATAACTTATTTTTCCTTCTTTTCCCCTGTGGTCTTCTATTAACTCTCAAATTCTGCATATGATTGAAATGCTATGATATCTGTCTTTCTCTGAATGACTTTCTTTCCTTAACATAATATCCCCCGGTTCCATCCACGTTGTTGCAAATGAAAAGATTTCATTCTTTTTCCTTGCCAAGTAGAATTTCATTGTATATATACACCACTTATCCTTTATCCATTCATCAGTTGATGGATACTAGGGCTCCTTCATAATTTGGCTATTGTTGAAAGCACTGCTATAATCATTGGAGTACATGTGCCCCTACAAATCAGCACTCCTGTATCCTTCGGATAAATTCCTAGCAGTCCTATTGCTGGGTTGTCAGGTAATGCTATTTTTAGCTTTTTGAGGAACCTCCACACTATTTTCC
Organism: Helogale parvula; assembly: GCA_004023845.1. Taxonomy (NCBI): domain Eukaryota; kingdom Metazoa; phylum Chordata; class Mammalia; order Carnivora; family Herpestidae; genus Helogale; species Helogale parvula. The sequence continues at coordinate 3,818 of PJEM01012669.1, read as the reverse complement.
AGAGTGGCTGCACTGTATGCATTCCAACCAACAGTGGAAGAGGGTTCCCCTTTCTCCACATCCTCTCCAGTACCTGTTGTTTCCTGAGTTGTTCATTTCAGCCATTCCGACAGGGGTGATTTATCTCAGTGTGGTTTTGATGTGTATTTCCCTGATGTTGAGCATCTTTTCATGCGTTTGTTTGGGATATGGATGTCTTCCTTGGAAAAGTGTCTATTCATATCTTTTTCCCATTTCTTCACTGGATTAGTTTTTCAGGTAATGACTTTGTTAAGTTCTTTATAGATTTTGGATATTAATCCTTATCAAATATGTCATTTGCAAATATCTTCTACCTCTTAATCGGTTGCCTTTAGTTTTGTGGATTGTCTCCTTTGCTGTGCAGAACCTTATTATCTTGACGAGTCCCAGTAGTTCTGGTTTGCTGTTGTTTCCCTTGCCTCTGGAGACATGTCAAGTAAAAGTTTCTGTGGCCGAGGTCAAAGAAGTTCCTGCCTGCTTTCTCCTCTAGGGTTTTGATGGATTCCTGTGTCACATTTAGGTCTTTTATCCATATTGAATTTATATTTGGCTATGGTGTAAGAAAGTGGTCTAGTGTCACTTTTCTGCGTGTCGCTGTCCAGTTCTTCCAGCACCATATACTAAAGAGACTGTCTTTTCCCCATTGGGTAATCTTTCTTGCTTTGTTGGAGATTAGTTGGCCATATATTTGTTGGTGCATTTCTGGGTTACCTATTCTATTCCACTGGAATAGGTATCTGCTTTATGCCAATACCATACTATCTTGATTACAGCTTTGTAATACAGACTAAGTCTGAGATTGTGATGCTTCCTGCTTTGGTTTTCTTTTTCAACATTACTTCAACTATTCGGTGTCTTTTGTGGTTACATATTTATTTTAGGAATGTTCTAGCTCTGTGAAGAATGCTGGTGCTATTTTGATGGGGACTGCGTTGAATGTGTAGACTGCCTTGGGTTGTTTCAATATATTAACAATATTTGTTCTTCCAATCCATGAGGCTGCAATAGTTTTCCACTTCTCTGTGTCCTCTTCTATTTCTTTCATAAGCTTTGTATAGTTTTTAGCATACATATTTTTTCCTTTTTGGTTAGACGGATTCCTAGGTATTTTATGGGTTTGGTGCAATTGTAAACGGGATCGATTCCTTGATATCTCTTACTGTGGCATCATTATTGATATATAGCAATGGAACAAATTTTTATACATTGGTTTTATATATTGTGAATTTATGAAATCATGTATCAGCTCTAGTAGTTTTTTTTGGTGGAGTTTTTGAGTTTTTCATGTAGAGTAACATGTCATCTGCAAAAAGCAAAAGTTTGATATCTTCTTTGTCAATTTGTATGTCTTTTATTTCATTTTGTTGTCTGATGGCTGAGGCTTGGACGTCCAACACTATGTTAAACAAGAGTCATAAGAGTGAACATCCTTGTCATGTTCCTGATCTCTGGGGGAAAGCTCTCAGGTTTTCCCCGTTGAAGATGATATTAACTGTGGACCTCTCATATATGGTTTTATGATATTAAGGTATGTTCCTTCTATCTCGACTTTCTTGAGGGTTTTTCTTAAGAAGAGATATTGTATTTTGTCAAATGCCTTTTATGCACCTATTTGCAGGAACATATGGTTCTTATCCTTTCTTCTGTTAATGTGATGTATCATATTGACTTACTTGTGAATATTGAACCAGCCCTGTAGCCCAGGAATGAATCCTACTTGATCATGATGAATAATTCTTTCAATATACTGTTGAATTCAATTTCTCATATTTAATTGAGATTTTTTGCATCTATGTGCTTCAGGGATATTGGCCTGTAATTGTCCTTTTAATAGGGTCTCTGGTTTGAGTATCAGCATAATGCTGGCCTCATAGAATGAGTCCAGAAGTTTTTTTTTTCTTCCGTTTTTATTGTTTGAAACATCTTGAGAAGGATAGGTATTAATTCCCCTTTAAATGTCTGGTAGATTTCCCCAGGGAATCCATCTGGGCCAGGACTCTTATTTGTTGGGAAATTTTTGATAACTGATTCAATTTCTTCACTATTATGGGTCTGTTCAAATTTTCTATTGCTTCCTGTTTGAACTTTAGTAGTGTGTAAATATCTAGGAATTTGTCCATTTCTTCCAGATTGTCCTGTTTTTTGGTCTCTAATGTTTCATAGCATTCTCTAATAATTGTTTGTATTCTATGGTGTTGGTTGTAATCTCTCCTCTTTCATTCATGATTTTATCTATTTGGGTCCTCTATCTTTTCTTTTGAGATGTTTGGCTGAAGGCTTATCAATTTTGTTTATTCTTTAAAAAAACAGCTCTGAGATTTAGTGATCTGTTCTACTTTTTTTTTTAATTCTATATTTTTTATGGCTGCTCTAGTCTTTATTATTCTTTTCTTTTGCTGAGTTTGGGCTTTCTTTGCTAATGTTTTTCTAGCTCCTTTTGGTGTGATATTTAGTTCTATATTTGGGGACTTTCTTGCTTCTTGAGAGAGGCCTGGATTACAATATATTTTCTTCTTAGGACTGCCTTTGCTGCATCCCAAAGGGTTTTTGGACTGTTGTGCTTTCATTTTCATTTCTTTCATATATTTTTAAATTTTTTCTTTAACTTCCTGGATGAACCATTCAATCTTTTGTTGGATGTTCTTTAACGTCCATGTATTTGGTGGGGGGAGGGGGCGGGTTACAAATCTTTTCTTGTGCTTAATTTCAAGTTTCATAGTGTTGTGATATGAAATATGGATGGTGTGTTCTCAATTCTTTTATATTTGTTGACGGCTGTTTTGTGACCCATTATGTGATCGATTTTGGAGACTGTTCAATGTGCACTTAAGAAGAATGTGTTTTCTGATGCTTTTGGATTAAATGTTCTGAATATATCCGTTAAGTCTATCTGGTCCAATATGTCATTCACAGTCGTTGTTTCCTTAATGATTTTCTGCCTCGATAATCTGTCCATGGTTGTAAGTGGAGTATTAAAGTCTCCTAAAATCACAGTATTATTATCCATATATTTATTTATGTTTGTGATTAACTGATTTATATTTTGGTTCTCTTTCATTGAGGGCAGAAATGTTTACGATTGTTAGTTCTTATTGATGGATAGTCCCCTTAATTATGATATAATTGCCTTCTTCATCTCTTGTTACAGGCTTTGTTTTAAAGTCTAGTTTGTCTGATGAATGTATGGCTACTCATGCTTTCTTTTGACAAGCAGTAGCATGATAGATGGTTCTCCATCTCTACACTTTCAATCTGAAGGTCTCTTCAGAACTAAAAGGAATCTGTTATAGGAAACATTTAGATGCATCTTGATTTTTTTAGATCCATTTGATACTATATGTCTTTTGATTGGGGTATTTAGTCAATTTGCATTGAGAGTGATTATTGATAGAGATGGATTTAGTGTCATTTTATAATCTTTAGGTTTCATGCTTGTGGTGATCTCTCTGATCCTTTGTAGTCTTTGCTGCATTCCACTCATGTGGGAAGCAGCGGCAAGGAGCCAGTAGGGAAAGTGCGATTGAGCAAAAGTTCTCGTGCCCTTACAACCCTTGCAGCTGCCCCCAGTTTCTCTGGGATTAGATTACTAGAGTTAAAATGTTAATTGTACAAATGACCTTCATGCTTCGTGAGTTAGAATGGTGACTGTGTTTCAAGCTTTGGCAATTTTCCGGGATTGTTTACACCTGTGGCTATCTGTATAAAACTACTTGCCTGTGAGGAATAAAGCGTCGATATGGGCACCGCTCATGTTGCTCCTCCCGTCCCCATCCTTTGACTCTCTCTCCCCCTCTCCC